>JAMLFY010000001.1:33907752-33995363 GCA_030441495.1 Dalbergia oliveri | reverse complement strand
AACACAAAAAACACATAGGGGTGAGAATTATACAATTCTCAAGGAGAGGCACTTCCGTTACACACTCATAATGTCAACATCATTCGCCCAGCCACTTCGGTTTATTAAGAAAATATGATCATGCAACACAGGACTAAAGATTCATTTTAAAGTTCTAAAATCATCCTTCCGAAGTGGGTTTATTTTATTGTTCAATCACTTAATATACACACATAATACTACTCAATATCATAGCATTACATTCTAATATACGTGCCCTCAGACATCGAAGGGGACTTTTCCGTGCCCATTAAAGGGGACTTTTCCTTGCCCATAAAAGGGGACTTTCTTGTGCCCATTAAGGGAAATTTTTCCGTGAAAAGGGGAAGGATCTATGCCCATTAAAGGGGACTTTTCATCTACTTAACATATACATCCTATCAAGCTTACATAAGTATCTATTCACAATAAAATTTTCAATCAAGTCTCATAAACCAATCTTTTAAGTTACTAGCATGCATTCACATACATCATACTTGAACCAAATGTCATTACATTACCAATTCAAATCTTAGGTTCATTTTAACAATTGGACAGAATTCACACTATTATAGCACGAATTTATTTACTTATCAAACAATCAATTCAGAGGCTATAAAAATTTTCTAAGACACTTGTCCATAAGGTTCCATAAAAATTTTAGAGCAAAAAGAGTTCTGAACTAGGTGACAAAATTAGACAAATTTGGTGGTCAGAAACCACTCAACCTCAGCTCAAAACCGAAATTCATAATTTTTAACCCTAGCAAATGATTGAATCAATTCAAAAGAAAAATCACAGTTACACTTCAAGATATTATCAACACTCAGTAAAAATTTTAAAGGATAATTCAATCATTTTCTATGGTAGAAAAATTATACAAATTCGGAACTTCAAGACCGGAAATTCAGGCAGCACCTATATTGTCTTGGTTCATGATTTTTTTCAGGAGTAGGAGTCCAAAACAAGGCTCAATAAAATTCATGAAACTATCCTAGGATGTTAGCTTCAACATGTATTTTTATAGCTCATAAAAATATCTACAAATACATCATAAAATTCATGATTCATAACCTACCAGGACAAATCCAGAATTCCAGCACATGATTCAAAACTGTTTTGCCAAAATGGGTTTTCCAACATCATCCAAACACTCCACTAAAATTCATACATCAATCGCCATATATCATCAACCAATACAAATAAAAATATTCAGCCAAATCAGTAAGCAAATTAAAAATAAATTTGAAGTAAAAGAGGTTTAAAATGCCCTACTCTTGGAAACTAGTGGATCCTTAGCTTCAAAGTGCTCCAAGATTGACTTCCTTCACTTCAAGGCCACCAATTCAAGCCCTAAAACTTCCTTAGGTAGTGAGGAAGTGAGATATCAAGGTGAGAAATGGTGAGGAAATGAAATTCCAATCGGTTAGTTTAATAGATTATGAGGAGTAGAATAAGTTTTGTGAAAGGATTTTGGTGTTTTATGACTTTGAGCTAGGTTTTGCAAGCTTTGAAGCTTGTCAATGGAGGTTTGAAGGAAGATCAATGGAGGGCTGTGTTTTAGAGGTCTTGGCCAAATTAGAGTTCTTGGAGTGATAAGGTTGGGTAGCTTATCTTTATCTTGATATAAATGTAGTATTTATGTAGGTAAAGTTTAATTTTTTTCTTTTTGGGAAAAGAAATTATATGAATGACTAGGATTTAATTAGATAGTCAAAGAATGAATGTTGGCCATCCACTTGGCTCAAGATAAGTGGCTCACTTTAATTTAGTGAGCAAGTAGCTTTTTCTGTTAAATCGTACACGAAAATTTAAGAACGGATGAGATATTGGCTTCCGATAAATATATAAATGAAAGGCCATGATTGAAAATTACTTTTCAAGTTTCAATCCTTGGCATCCACTTGGCATAAAGTGGTTAGTAAAGGTTGCTTGGCCACCAAGTAACTTGTATGGTGTTAAAAACCGCACATCAAAATTCTATCAAACGGATAAAACACCGTACCGGTTAGTCAAACATTACTCAAAATTAATTATAGGTATAACTCCTCATTCCTTATCATTTCTAACCTTAACCCTCTCTTCTCACCCGGGCATTTTCCTTTCCCAAGGTTTTGGGATTTGAAGGTTGTGGGCCACAAGATCACTATTCACCTTGGTCCAAAATATTTTTTTTAACACATCCGTTGGGTAATCCTCATCGTGCTAAAATGTCATATGTTTGAAATTATGACTAATAAAACTCAAATTAATTTTTAAATAATTTTTAGGTGTTACACATCGGTCTTTTAAAAGTGCAAATTAATTTTGAAAATCATTAGTTTTAAGAAATGTTAAAAGAAAAATTTACACTTTGACTATACACTTATGGGAATCTCGATTTTTGCCCTTATGGGGGTTATATGTTATTAATTTTAATAGCTTGATAATATTGTCATGAATGACACATTATATTGGTTATGATTATTTGAATTGTTTGGTAATTGAATGACTTGTGATGATTATGTAGAAATATGAATTGATGGCTATTGCATGCTTGATGAATCTTAGATTATGAATTGATGAATATTGTATATATCCCATTCACGATAGCATATTCATTAGCTTGAGTCCAGTTCCTGATTTCTAGCAATGAGTAGGAGCATGTCTACATTTTTATAAGATATTGATGATAAAATGCCTATGAATATTTGCAAGTATGAGATGCATGCTTTTGTGATTAATAAAATGATGATTTTAGCATGTTGTGATTATATATGAATAATTGAGATGCATGGTTAAAAGGTGATTTGATAAGAAGCAAATTTCGAAACTTCGTCCTAGCCATTATGCTACTGGATTTCTACCAAATTTGTGGGTTTAGAGAAATTATGAAACTTGTAAGCATGAAAATGTTATGTGATAAGCCATGACGGTGATTTGTGATTTTATGCTCATGTTTGTATCTCTAATTGACATGCTAATGTTAAAGGTAATATAAGACACTCGGAAATGATCATTTCGTATAGGTTAGACCATGCAAGTTGATCCAAGGATATGATCTTTTCATATAGGTCGAGCTTAATGAAAAGTAATCCAATGCCCCTTATCACACACCCTAGGGGTCGAGGAAAACCTTATCAAAAGGATAAGTCTAGACTAGTGACGATTAGCTAGGTATGAGCTCATAGCCTTAGAACTCTCAAAAGGATGAGAGTATTAGAATGGCCTTTATGAAATATTAAGAAAGTTAAGTCACCTAAGAAAGTAAAGAGGAAATGTGTGTGTCATAGCTGTTTATGTTCCTTATGCTTTATATTATGATGTTACATGTTTGGAATGTTGCATAAGATATTGATATACATTCATGACATGGTATGATACATTCATGACATTAAGATTTACGGTAAAAGACATGGGCCTCGACTAATGGTTTTTGAAACTTAATAAATGAACCTTAATTATATTCACTATTTTTATAATGAAACCCGAGATTCTTGGGGACGTTGATGATGACATATGTGTCGAGGTGGAAGCCCTATTAAGATTCTTGTATAAATTTCTCCCCCCTCTCTCTTTCGTTTCCAACTTCATCTTCAAAGGTCGATGGCGACCTTCGTCCTGTACGTTGATGCACTATCGTAGGAGCTCATTACAACCTAGGCAACCAATCTTATCACTTCGTCGATCGATGTTTAGTCAGTCTTTGTGTTCTTGGATTGTCCCTTTGTGCACCTCATCACTCGCTTTTGGTTTTCTATAACTACACCCTTCGATGATGACTTCACTCTTAAGCGTGTGTGCCCACACATAGAGGACTTCTCTCGTGTTCACCCTACTGCTTCTTCCATGCCTACGCACCCTGTCTATGTCCCACGTTGACCGCCTAGCCCTTGCTCTCCTTGGTCAAGCTCATTAGAGGAGTCACCATTGTAGCACTGAGGAAAGCTACATGGCCGCATAAGGAGCTATGTGCCCATGTAAGGTGCTCACGCTTTACCCACTAGTTATCTCACTACTCCTACCAATCTTGCTCACGTGCTCAGTTACCTTCCTTCTTCCTAGGAGCGATGTCCTTGGGAGCTGGTAGTGGATTTTGGAGTGCTTGTCTAGTTATGTAGTTACGACAACCCCTATTTTTGTGTAGTAGATCATGGGTTATCTATTACTATGGTGCACTTTGGTTGGTGTAGCATAGGAGGGGTTTCTTGAGATTATTTTTTATGTTTATGTTTATTTTCCTTCTTTTTTTTTGGGAATGATTGTATTTAGCCCAATCTCTGTTGGTGGCCATTGCTACTCATTACCTATATGTTTTGGTGCGTGTGATGGGAATGATATATATATATATATATATATATATATGACTCAAGTGAGAAGGATAGATTATTATGAGAATAAGATAAGCAAATATATTTCGTTAGATCTTACATGAATAGTCAAGTTTAAAACATAAAATCACGCGATAGATTTAAATGACCACATGATCATCATTTACCATTAATAACTTTCAAACCTACCATCCATGTATGGTTATATGGCTCGATTTTCTCCTTTCACTCTCATAATAAACCAATCCTCACTAGAGTGAAAGGAGAAAATCCAAGTCATATAACCATACATGGATGGTCATGATTGAAAGTTATTAAAAGTCACATGATCACTCAAAAAAGTCACATGATTTTATGTTTTAATCTTGGTCATTAATGCAAGATCCGATGGTTCATTTGTTCCTCTCACTCTTATATAAAATCACCTCACTTGATCCTCTCCCTATATATATATATAGATTATTTGCATGCGAGTATGAAGGTTATTTTTATTTGTGTACAATGCGAGTAAAGAGTTTTACTATGATGCATGGCTCGCATTTTGTTTTCAATTAAAAAAAATTACCGTATGTTTACTAAGTATTTTCAATGTTATTAAAGTTAAGAATTGAAACAAAGAGTAACCGTTAATAATTAGCTTAAATGGATCCTAGGCATATTAGGTTAAATATTAGGGAGTTACACAATCTCACCCCATTCAAAGTATTTAAACAATGGGACCTTGTTAGATGCCCACCCTTAGGACCTGGTTAAGTGCCCTTTCATAGTTTAGAGATCATAGTATTTATAATTTATTATTATATATTATTAGAGTTTCTTGTTACCCTATTGATTCCTGTGACATGAATTGAAAATTTTCCTTTATGTTATTATATATGTAAATATGAAATGATTTATCTTGATGCATGCATACTATATTTAATCCTGTTGATTCTCCCATATGGACTGGTGAGAACCGCCACTCAATTTTGATGAATTCACCCTCTCCTTTCCTCCCTACAAATACAGTTGTAAGTCCAATTATGCTACAGGATCCATCTTCAAGGAGTGCTATAGCTATTCCATTAGTGAGTTTCACTTCGAAGTGAAGCTTAGACTAAGTTTATGTTAGATTAAACTATTTCAGGAGTCATGTAGGCAGGATGTCCAGAACCATGCATTTATTTATGTTATTTTATTTTGTATTTAAGTTATTTTATTATTTATGTTTTGCTAAGCCTAGACTATTCAGTTTTTATGATCAAATTACACTTTTTGGAGCAACTTAGTTTTTATGAAATTATGTTTAAATTATGATTATTATATTTAAATTAAGTTTTAGGAATACATAATTATTTATTATGCATGTTAGCCAAGGTGCTAGTCATGTTCCCAAATAGACCATGACAAAGTGGTATCAGAGCCATATGTTTTGCTCATAGTCCTGGAGCAAGTGCTCACAAATAGCATGGCATTTATGTAATTGGAAGTACATCCATTCGCATCAACTTAATGTTATTTGAGGCCTTTAGGAAGGTTCAATCATGTCGAGGTTCAATAGGAAAGTTGCATGCCTTCCTTGATATTCTGGTCCTCATGCTACGTTCCTTCTCTTAAGTGAGCCATGTCATCTATTAATTAAAACAATCTTCATCAATACTGCAATGGCGTTATGCTAGTTAGCGCCAATCACATCTGGCATCTTGAGTGAGCGGAGAGGGCCTGGAGAAATACTCACCAAGAGCATTAGGATTGGAGTAAGTCTGCAGTGGGACGGTCAACAGGATCGACGTTAGTAGGGGTTAGTAGTGGAAATTAAGTCAATAAAAATATTGAAACATTTTTTATTTTTCTTATTTTTTCATTTATTTATTTTGGCAGGTCAACTCACTAACCCCTCAGTCCACCTAACAACAGGTTGAGTTCACTGTTTCAACCCATGTTACTTTGGTAGGTTGGTCTGCCCCACTCAGTTTTGACGGGCAAGTCTACTTTTGACTAAAACTAAAAAAAAAAATTCAAGGATTAAAACCAAAATTCGTTATTTTTTAGGGACAAAAATTATATTTAAGCCTTATATATTATATCTTTGGTTGTATTAAATTAAATTTTTATATATTGATTTAATTATATTCGGTTTAAGTTCAAAGAGTGACTTGGTGGCTCAATTGAATCAATCCCCATAAGGCTCATACAAATGAATGCCCTGTTTTCCTCATGAAAAAAAATGACTTTGTTTTATATTTTATAAGAAAGAACAAGTTGGATGACTTTGGACTATTGCTTATTTTGTCAATGCTTTTAATTGTTGAGTGATGTTATTCAAACACCAAAAAAGTGGATACTATTGGACACCCACTTAACAACCATTGAATATCATATGTTGGATGGAGTATGTGAGATACACCATGATATTCAATAGTTGTTAAGTGGATGTCCCAATGACACTCACTTTGGGTGTTTAAACAATCTACCTCGCAAGATGTGCAAAGCTTAGAGAAGCTAAGTTATCATCTACTGTATATGAGCTTTGCACATGATCACGAACACTTCGAAGGATGGGGAACGTACATGACCAAAGCAACATAATCGTGAGGATGAAGGCTGAATCGAGAACGCACGCGGCTATGCCTGGAACACCTGTTGGGGTGATGACAAGTTAGCGCAACGGTTACCGCTTCCTCCAAGTGAAAAAAATACATCTGCTATGTCTACCAATTCTGCTAAGAACATCCATGTTGATGAAGAAGAAAGCGACCCGATTGTGTGTCGGCTTCTCTCATCCAACAACAAATGGAAATGGGTGTTGATGGCTTGATGGAGCGGTTGTCAAAGTAGTTGTCAGAATCCTGTAAAATCGATGGTGCATGATAAATTGGAAAACACTCAGCAAGTTCCCCTATGTACATGTCATAAGGGGATTTTAGTGGGAATAATATCAATTATAATGTTGAGGCGCAATCATTTAATCAGCGTGGAGTCTGCAATCTAGTCAGAACTTCCAGTCTCAATCGTGGAGTCTTAGTCTCAGCCATGGAACCTACAGTCTCAACTGTAGGGTCTACAGTCTCATTCGTGGAGCCTTTGGCGTGGAACATAAGTCTTAGCCACGGAGTCTCCAGTTTAGCCTTGGAATGTTCCTTGGGCTAATATAAGTTGTATGGCTGATCAAAAAGGAAATGCTCCACAATTTATAGATCCTAATCCTGGCTAATGTTATCAAAGGAATTTTGGGATTCAATTAAAGCCATTGGAGAAGCCTATGTATTGCAACCCATATCCTAATTGGGTAGATAGAGTTCCATTCCCTTATGGATTCAAGATTCCTAATTTCAATGCTTTTTCTGAGAAGATGAGAAATCCATAACGGAACACAGTAGCCATTTCATTGTACAATGTGTTGAAGTAGGGTAAAACGAGTTCTTAAGGATGCAATTATTTCCTTTATCATTAACTGGTTTGGCCTTTACATGGTATTCAAATTTATTGCCAAATTCAGTGCATACTTGGAGACATGGAACGTGTATTCCATGATCGCTTTTATAGCAGCAAGAGGTTACTATAGCCGATCTTATAAACATTAAGCAACAATTGGCGAGCCTTGGCTAATTTTGTGGAAAGGTTTTAGTAAGATTATGAGGAAATGTAATGTCAAATTACCAAAGACTGAGTTTGCTGCCATGGCTATAGGAAATATGCTTCCACGGCTAAGGAAAAGGTTGATTTCTCTGGAGTTTAGATTTTACTTAATTAACAATTAAAGCTTCCAGAATAGAGCAATTTGTTAATGAGAAAGAATAAAGGACAGCCGAGGAAGAAGATGTAAGACTATAGTCGGTCTTGGTTAAAGATTATGACTTGGCTGAATGAAAAGTGATTGAAGAACGTGCCTTAATTTCGGATGATATGGTAGTGAGTTCCCAAAAGAAAGCTTTAGTTTTACCACAAAAGTTAGCCGGGGGCATTATGGTTGATATTAAAAAGAGCATTTTGATATTGTTTTGCCTTGGTTGATTTTAGATTTCAATTGATTGCGACGGCTAAGATAGGCTTCAGTTGTGAAGCGAAGAGTGATATTAGCCGTTAGCCAAGAGAAAAATAAGCCTAGAGTAAGCTGTGGCAATTTCATTTGTTTTTGGTTGAATGTCCAGGTTATAGAACAAATGGCAAAATACCAAAATTAGTTTCAACTAATGATTACGACTCAATTGATTGCAAGAGCAATGGCACGACTAATGATAGTTAGCGAGAATCATGGTAGATTACACTGGAGAGCAGGCATGGATAATTGTTCTACCTTTATCAGATGATCAACCATTTTTCTACGGCAGTCATTAGTCCTGAACAATTTTATTGCAACAGCAGCCATGGGGTTATCTCCACCTTAAGCAATGAGTCGATCAAGGTACATCACTCTATCTAGTTGGCTAATGGCTTAATATGTGTTGAGTTATTTTCATTGTCTAAAGGAAATATTTTTTGAAAAAAAAACATGCATTTCACCCATTATAGAAGTAGCTAAAAGTTAGCTTAGGTGATATCCTTGGTTTCCTACGATGCTAGAGCAACGGTAGTCATTGGATTAAATTTTCTTGGTGTGGCGCCGTTGTTATAAAAGTTATAAGGTTAGGAGTTTATTGTTCATAAACACTAGACTTGGTTGTTTCAATTTTCTGCAACATTGTCGCCGTAGTATTCAGCAACTTTGTTAGTCGTGGTGGCTACAAACACATTATTATGATCAGCTGTGACTATATATATAGGAAAAATTTAGGCAAATTTAAGTCTACCAAACTAAAGAGTATTTTAATGATATACCTTTGGATTTTGGCTAATTAATTTGCTAATGAAAACATGTTAGTTGTGAGTGAATATGGATTTGAAATCCTTTTGAGCAAATATATCACTTCACCTTTCTTCTTGCTCATCATCAGTTGAAGGATAGGGGGCATATGTTATCACCAAAAATAATTGGACTAGACCATGAATAGAAAATGTCTTGAATGGTTAGTCATGTTACAAATTCATGGTTGGTTAGTCAAGGAAAATATTGCAATGGATGTGTCCCATGGAGAAGTGGTTGCTTCATATTTAATTAGCCATGTGTTCGTGAAATGAAGTTACACTTAAATAGGAGCAGCTGTTGGGAGTCTCCTCACTACTAGCGCACGTCTCCTGGTTCATGTGCATTTGAATCAATTTGGTTGATTTTATTACCCAAAATTGATTAATTGGCCAGAATAGCAAAAAGTGGTGTCAAACTTTTGTTTATAAAAAATGTAGGCAAGGCTAAACCAATTGAAGTAGTTATTTTTGCTGAATTAGCCATGATGGAAGGTACCCGCACTATACGTGAAATGGTCATGTTTCATGCCAGCCATGAAACATTAATATGCAACAAAAGTAGTTTCTTAATCAAAATTGACACATGCTTGAAGTTGAAAAGTTCTTATGAACATAAAGTTTATTTAACTCTAAAGAATTTCACAAGAAAGAGATCCCTAATCAACAAACAAAAAATATTTATATTTTATCTATTAGTTTTCTTCTTCTTTTTTTTCCTTTCTTTTTGGTTTAGTTTAGGTATAGTTTCTTATCCAAAATTTATTGTGATACTTTGGTGTTAAAGTGTTATAATTACTTCTTGTTCATCAATAAATCTTCTCTCCATACTTGCCTTTTGTCCAAAACTTATTCTTTGAAGGTTAGAACCCATAGCCAATAGATTCCCTTCTTTGGTGTAATTGCTCGTACTTTGGGATCAAAGTGAATTAGTGTTATTGGCTTAGTTTATTCTCTTAGACTTATCCAAACCAAAAAATTCACGATAACAGCTCTACAACTCTAATAAACTAGTCAGTGGACGGACAACCAACTAAGCTTGATTGTCACTACAAAATGTATCGTTCTCCACTGTGTTTACAATCTCACCACCATCATAATGTACAAGAGTATGGACATAACTTTCTGTTGTATTCTCGTAGAGCCTTAACAATTTCAAATAGACTTTGAGCAGAAGTCGACTGAATCAACTTTCACTTCGTTTTGAATAGATTTAGTTCTAATTGACATGACGTGACCTATGCATGTGACAATTGCAGATTGGATTTAGGTGAAGTCCATTTCCATGCAATTCCAAATAAAATTTTGAATTTTGTACTAAAGTCAATTTCTATTATATATAAATCAGAACATATCTGTAAACAGATTAAAAAATGGGGAAGTTTGTAATTTGTTATTTATTTTTATTTTATTTACGTTAAAAAATCTAGAGGTTTATGAGATGAGACTGGGAAAGAGAGAGGTTGTGCTGATGGTGGTGGGGCATGAGTGCTGATTCAAAAGCTCTGAGAGAGAGAGAGAGAGAGAGAGAGACATTCTGATGTTGGTTGGCTTTTTGTGTTTGTGTACCTGCGGTAGATTAGGAACAACGTATCCTTTTTTGAAGAGGGTGCTGTCTTGGTTTTGTTTTGGGTGGTTTCTGTGATATGTAGGGTTCCCACGAGTGACTGAGGTAGTGCCCATTGCTCATGCACTGAACTTTGTGTGTTTGTTGTCGTGCCCTTTCTCCACGTCTGGTTCTTCTCCCTTGGCAGACCCAGACACATGCATCTTTCAGATTTCGGATCTCTTTGATTGGATTAGCCTCCACTCTTTTTGCGTCACTGTCCTTCTCGCACTTTCTTCTTAATTACCTGCTTCCCACTAGTTTTGTATTCCTCTACTTGTCGTGAAACCTGCTTTGGCTTCTCAAATGTTCATTCCCTGGAAGAGATGAGAAGCACACTTTCTGTCTGGTACGTGTACTATTCTTCTATTGAGAATTTGAGATTCATCTCTGTCCCTTCATCTTTGCTTAATTCTTCTCCTTGATCATTACATCTTGCTCAGGTGTATGTGTAGTCCAAGGATTATCTTTTGCTTTCATGTTTTGCCAACTTCTGTACTAGAAGTGGTTGATTTTATTTTTTCGATTATTTTTTAGTTTTTTTGGTGATGTGGATTAAAGCTGAGCATGAATGAAAATCTATTGTGGATTTCTGGGTTTCTTTAATTTTGCATGGATTTGGCTAGCGAGTGGGTTAGGGGCACTTGGTAAAAACTTAGAAGCAGAAAATTTCGAAGTTTTCAATGTATTCAAAGGATTCAAAACTCAAAGCTTTTACTCCTTTGGATTCCTTAACAAGTACAGCACTCGTTAGCAAAAGTGCGAAACCTATCTTTTATTGGCTAGAACCAATCATTATCAAGCTTGCAATTGCTGTCCATTTGGGATGATTTCTAATTTCTGTGCATTTTTTCCTCATTTAAATTCTCGGAAAAAAAATGCTGTTTATCCTTTTCTACCTACATAATTATCGTGAAAATCGGCTTCCAATAGGCAAGGTAAGTGTGTGTACTGCGTAATGATATTTTGGAGCAGAAACCACCTATGAATTGATGCCTTTGTTCTACTGCTTGGTGGTTCTTCTCTCAACCTTACATATGGTGTCTCGTGTTTGTAGCAGGTTCTTGGCTTCAAAAAGGGGACATTGCTGAAACGTGGCTAGCAAAAGATGGTTGACTGTGGCATTTGCATTTGGTTCTGAAACCAGAAAAGGTGTTGCTGCTTGTGGTGTCTAAAACCGTTGTTGGGAACAACAAAGTAGAAAAAAAAAAACTTGGTAAAGAAAGCAAAATGTCTAGATTCAGGAACATAGTAAATTTAACATGGGGTGGGCGGTGGTGTCAGTTTTGAGCAAGTGGGGGTGTCTCTGACTCTGCCTTTGAGGAAAAAAAATATTAAATATAAAATTTTGAGATGGTCTGTTTCTGTTGACAGTGTCTCTTGACATGGCCATTTTTGCCGGGGAGGGGTCATTGGGTTGTGTTTACCATTTTAGTAAGTTACTTGTTCTTTGAATCTCTTCACATTTCAAGTGAGCAAAAGAAAAAACAATAAACCAATGTTAAAAAAACTATCTTGGCACTCTTGCTGGCCTTGATCTGTGGAAAGATTCGGTCTTAGTAGGAAATATAGATTTGATCTTTTCATTTCTCACCTGGGATTTTATCAACTTATCCACATTCCCTCTTTTTTTTTTTTTCAAAAAATCTCAACTAAGTCAGTGGTTTGCATTTCATAGCTTGAGGCTGTGAGGTAGGTGTTGACAGCTGTATTAGAAGCTAGGATTTGTGTCCACATAGGGAAAACGGAGCAGCATTGTTATTTCCTTTGGCGAAGATGAAATTTATGAAACTTGGATCTAAGCCCGATTCTTTTCAGAATGATAGCGATAATATCAGGTATGAGATCAGTCTCATCTCTCTCTCCAATAAGAACCTCACTTCACTTGTGCTGCATATGCAAATTTATTCCCCCTTTTCTCTTTTTAGCTCTTGCTAGGAATGATGTGTTTTGGGCTTCTCAGTGTTGACGCTATCTTACTAATTTCTTTCCAAATTTTTGGTTCCTGGTCATATTTCATTGTTTTTGTGTTTTCCTTCCACTCTGAACAATCAAACCTATTAGACTATCAGATGACTGCTAGCTTCATCATACTTGTCTTGGTGTTCTCGTTTTTAGAAGGAAGATGCTGACTCCAAATTTTAATGAATTTGATCTCTGCCTTGGAATTTATACATGCATATCATTCTGTTAGATTGTGATTGATTAACTTAAATTAACATATTGAATTGAGGATGGATTTTCAAACTCCTCTATTTTTTATTTCCAAATCACTCAGAACCTTTTTGAAACTCATGGGGATAAGGTTTATCTCTAACGAGACAGACTGATATATCACCCAATGATGTTGAACTATATGCCTTTCCCTGTTGGATGCTAACTATGTCTTTAGAATAGAATAATAGTATATTAGTAGTACTAATAATAATTATAATTCATTTCATTTGCTAATAATTTATTGTATGAAACTCGTTTGGAATGATATTAGAGTTCATTTTGTTTTGCAAACAATTTTGTGAGTTGTATTTGAGAATCCCATATCCTATAGCATTTTTTATAATCATTTCCTTTCAAAATGAATTCTTTTCAGTTATTTCCGTTGTCATTTAATTGGATGTGGTACTTCCACGCATTACTTCCTCTGTCATTATGTTGACAGGCTATATAGTCTAAGTGTTGCATCTTTCTTTTCCTGCTTTACCAGTTTTCATTGCATTTCTCACCAATTTTACAAAAAGATATTATTTCTTTCTGAGAGATTTTTCTGGTATGAATAAAGGAAAAAATTTACATATGTCTATGTATATAAGTATTTATTAGAAGGCAATTTACTGTTTACAAGGCAATTCAACCTGGCAACTGAAGTTAATGAACTAAAAAATAAATCAATGCAAGACTCTTATCTTTTCTGTTTGCATCTGAGAATTTAGACATATCTAAACCCAATCACGAGAGTTAATAGGAAGTTTTTCTATATTGGCAATATTTATCAAGAAAACAAAAAATGTCCAAATACCTTCAACTGCAATAAAAGAGAAGTCATAGATCTGTTGATGTAATTATTAACTGGAAACTTATCTAGAAAGTATCAAAATTTCACCCAAGCAATATATTCCATATCTATGCATTAGAACTTTTATGCAAGCATGCAAGATTTATACTCTTCTCAATCTGTCCCTTTCTCATTTAGCTATGCAGTTACTAGTTGTTATATACAGGAGTTGGTTATGATACCAGCTCACTTCTGTGTCAAATATTTTGAGTGGCCAGGCCATATTTGGTCATGTCCTGCACTATATCATATTTAATGGACAATGGAATATCCATGTTCTCTGTTATTTCAGTAATACTAACATGTTCTTTAAGAAATGAGAAAAACAGACCCAGTGTTCTTTCCTTCTCTAGCTAATATGTGCAAGGTGGAGAATCTTAAATTACATAAATTATATGTCATATTTTTCATCTGCAGTAGGTTCAATAAACTTTTCTTGGGTTTTATATTTCTTCTTTGTTTGAATCTTTTTTCTTATATGTTTCTTTCATTCAACACTAATTGTCAGGTATGTGGCAACTGAGCTGGCAACTGATATAGTCATTAAAGTTGGAGATGTGAACTTTTGTCTCCATAAGGTATAATTCAACCTGACGTTGGGGTGGTACTGTAATCTGATATATAACTCACATGATAAATGCACTGCTAATTTTTCCTTGTCTATCAGGGCATCTCTTGATCCCTTTATTAGGAATATAAGTCGACAATTCAATAATTATGAAGCATAAGGATAACCATCTTCGAATGTCCAATCAAGAATAATTTAAAGGAAGACTATGGGTCAAATACTATTCTAAATTATCCAAAATTCCTTTAAAATGCCTTGGAAATATTGAGTGTTAATGTATTATGAAGACTAGACATTAGATAAAGTCAGACTATGTATGTCATTATGTGTTCTT
The DNA here is from genome assembly GCA_030441495.1 of Dalbergia oliveri. Taxonomy (NCBI): domain Eukaryota; kingdom Viridiplantae; phylum Streptophyta; class Magnoliopsida; order Fabales; family Fabaceae; genus Dalbergia; species Dalbergia oliveri. Next base: position 33,980,654 of record JAMLFY010000001.1, on the reverse strand, counting down.
AACCATTCAGGTGATCAGGTTGGTTTGATTTTACACTTAAATTGTTCTGTAGCTGGAGGCTGGAATTTTAGAAAACATTTTCCGTCAAAAAACTCTGAGTCTCTGGATTTAATAATCACTTTACTTACTTTACTAATCTGAAACTTCCTATTGTAATTATTATAGGCAATTTTTTCATTTAAATACATCCATGTTTGCTACCCAAGTTTGTTTAGGCTGATTATAGATTGCATTATCCTTTCTATTTCTGATCATGATCTTAACTTGATCAATATCTACAGTTTCCTCTTTTGTCCAAAAGTGCACGTATCCAAAAGCTGGTTACAAACACAAATGAGAACAATGATGTAGTCCATATCCATGACATTCCTGGAGGACCTGCTGCTTTTGAAATATGTGCCAAGTTCTGTTATGGTATGACAGTCACTCTCAACGCGTACAATGTTGTTGCAGCTCGCTGTGCAGCTGAATATCTTGAGATGTATGAAACTGTTGAGAAAGGAAATCTTATTTACAAGATTGAAGTCTTCCTAAACTCTAGCATTTTTAGGAGTTGGAAAGACTCGATTATTGTTCTTCAGACCACCGAGTCTCTTCTTCCATGGTCTGAGGAACTTAAGGTAGTGAGCCACTGCCTTGACTCCATAGCTTCCAAGGCTTCTATTGACACATTGAAGGTGGAGTGGTCATACACCTATAACAGGAAAAAACTACCATCTGAAAATGGTGATGATCCTCACTGGAATGGAGTGAGGAAACAACAGATGGTTCCAAAGGACTGGTGGGTGGAAGACCTTTGTGAGCTCCAACTTGATCTCTATGAACGAGTCATAACAACAATCATAACCAAAGGCAATGTTTCTGGAACTATAATTGGAGAAGCTCTAAAAGCTTATGCCTCAAGAAGGCTGCCTGGTTTCAACAAGGGTGTCATAAACAGTGGAGATCTCATAAAGAATAAATTATTGTTGGAGACCATTGTGCGACTATTGCCCCCAGATACAGGCAGTGTCTCCTTCAGTTTCCTGCTAAAGTTGTTAAGAGCATCTATTCTGTTGGAATGTGAAGAATTCGAGAGATCTGAACTGATGAGAAGAATAGGTCAGTCCCTTGAGGAGGCTAAGGTGGCTGATCTCTTGATTTGTGCGCCAGTTGGTGAGGAAATTTTTAATGTTGATACTGTGCAAAGGCTAGTTGAAGAGTTTGTAGCACATGAGCAGCATGCTCATGCTGATTCCTTGTCAGAATATGAATTGCATGAGATCAAAAGCCCCAGGATGGTATTGGATCCTTCTAAGATGAAGGTGGCAAAATTGGTGGATGGCTACCTTGCTGAGATTGCACGTGATCCAAATATACCTCTTGCAAAATTTGTTAATCTTGCTGAATTGGTATCAAGCTTCCCCAGACCATCTCATGATGGCCTTTATCGGGCCATTGACATGTATTTAAAGGTAGGTTCCTTATGATCTCATATGCCAGCTCTGGGATTATAGTACAAGTCTAGTCTGGTTTCAGCTGCTCAATTTTTTATTATTCTTTTTCTCAACTAAGATTTTGAACCTCTCTCCTAAATATATACTTCGGTTCCTTGGAGAACTCAATAGAATAAATATATTGCAATTTGTTGACATATGTTGCTCTCTTCCTAAATTGCTTGCTCTTATTTGATATATATTTTCATATATTCAGTCAAAAGCATGAGCTTTCTGGGTTAAAAATTAGCATTTTTGAAAGTAAAAATAAATAATCCAAACACATTAAGAATAATGAGCTCTTAACTGACACCATCTGTTGCACTATTCTTATCATCTGAAAATTTTTATGGTGATTTAGTGTAATGATTTTTTCCGTGTAGTTCTGATATAATTTTTAGCCATTAAATCCTCTCGATTGACTTTATAACATTGATGGAGTGATTCCATTGAAATTAACCAAATTTCCGGGGCTGACTGTACAATGTCATGCAGGAACATCCTGGAATCAGCAAGAGTGAGAGAAAAGGAATATGCAGGTTGATGGACTGCAGGAAATTGTCAGCAAATGCTTGCATGCACGCTGTGCAGAATGAGCGGCTTCCCATGCGCGTTGTGGTTCAGGTTCTCTTCTTTGAACAGCTGAGAGCTACATCATCTTCTGAAGGAAACCGCATGCCGGATCTTCCAGGGTCTATCAGGTCCTCGCTTCCTGGTGGATCCCATGAGAGCTCAAGGCCTACTATGACCAATGCAGACGAGGAATGGGATGCTATGGGAACAGTGGAAGACATAAAAGCTCTGAAAGGGGAGCTTGCTACTCTAAAATTGTCAGGTGGAAGTGGTGGGGGTAGCAGAAGAAACAGTAATGATGGCGGTAAAGGCAATGCTGAGAAAGTTGCTGCTACTAAAATGAAAGATCTCGTGTCAGAGAAAATATTCTCTAAGTTTTTGTCAAGCAAAGAAAGAAGTGGTGAGCTAACTAGCTCTGATACATCAGAGAGCCCTGCCTCTACTGTTGTGGAGGAAACAAAATCTACCCCATCTACGAGTAGGAGGCATTCTTAGAGCATGTTTTGCAGACTTTGAGCTTTATGTTCAAATGTTGTATAATCATCTCACTCAAGTAGCATTAGGAGTTAGAGAGGTTACTTACATCTTCCAGTGATTCTTAGATGGAACTCTGACCAAATGTTGGCATGTGGTTAAAGAATGAAGCATAAAAGAAAGTACGTCATTGGTGCAACCTCCTGCTAGCCATTACTGGTAGATTAGAATGAACTCAAGTGGTGATCCAGTTTTGATGTACTATAGTGAGAAAAGGAAGGTCATTGCTCTTCACTTCTTTCATCTTCCCTTCTAGGTCTAGATGCGGTTACTGGAGACTGGTTTGTGATTGCCAAAATGTTTATCCTTATAAACGGAGGTGTTACTGGATCAGGAGAGCTTCATTAAATTACTAACATGGGCTGTAAGCCTGTAAGTCCTTAGCATGAAATTTGGGGAAAATATACTTTATCCCTCTAAAGTTTAGCTCATATGCAATTTAGACGTTTCAAAGTGCAGTCCGACCCATGGGAATTACGGACCATGTAAAATGGTCTTTATTTAATATGTTATCCAATTTTTACCATTAAATGTCATGTGCTCCTCAAGTGATCTCTTTTATAGATAAAAATACTCCTACTCAAATTAAATTTTTCATTCCAACTCCTTGAGAAGAAGCATGAGAAGAGTTGGGGATGACATTGAATAAAAATAAATATAATATATAAGGGTAAATTAGTTATTCTATATATTTTTATATTTTAAAATTTATAATTTAAGGGCATGTGAGGTTCATGTAGTAAAATTATATGAATTGAGGGGTGTGGGTGTGAATTTGAAATTTAGAAGAATATAGCTATAATACTGATAAATTTTAAGGAAGGTTTATATAATTTCAAAAAAAAAAAATAAAAACTAAAAATTAAGTGTTTTCATGGGGTCATACTAACCCCATTCCCACTCCACATGATCAAAGAAAAAGCATATTAAAAACCAAGGTAAATATTTTATGGTCATAATATATTAGGACATAATTGAGGCGCATAAGACATGGGTAATGATCGCACGAAACAGAATTCATAAATTTTACATGAATAGTTATGGAGCAGTGATACCACTTTATCCTGTAATAGTTACCGGTGTCTTTGGCCACTGTTCCTTTTTTTTTTGCAATCAATGTTTATCATTTGCATTTACACAAAAGTAATTTGCACTATATAGCAGTGCTCATAAGAAATAATAGATCAAATTTGTGATTCAAGAAGATAGGGACCGTGGACTTTCTTGCTAAATTGGGCATTTCTTTAGTAAATAGGGATCGGATTTGGTTAACACTATCAATAGATATGCACCTTGTCCTCCTTGGTGACTCGATGGGGCTTCTTTTCTTTAGATAAGTCATTTCTCTGTTAGCTTTCCTTTACTCGTATAAAAAAAGATCAAATTTGTGATTTGTCCAAGTTACCTATACAAGAGTTTATAAACATGTTATATTATTATGGTAAGTAAATTTATGCAAAAATATGAACTTACATCTGTTCAAATAATGGTATACGTATCATTTTTTTTATGTTGATATTTTTAAAGAGACACTTTAAAGTTGCTTTTGAGAAAATAGTTAAGATCCAACTCTCAACAAATGTTCAAGGAACACTTCAAATTCATCATTTAATGACGATACAAATGATATTTTACCATTTTTTAACACCAAGAGAACTTTTGGTTAGGGAGTAAAAATATAATGTAAATTTTTATAGGTGAGCTTTATGTGTAAAATATAGAACTCATCCATAAAAATTTATACTCCAATTTTACTTTTAACCAAAAAATTTATACTCCAATTTTCTTCTCTAGAGAGCGCATTCTCTATTATTAGCTTAGGAGGGGGAGCTGACTCCACCCTCTACATGGTGGTGGTGACCTTCTTCCTCGCTTTTCTGTTTTTTTGTTTTTTTTATTTTGATTTTTTATGTTTTTCAGTCTCTCATCCCCACTACTTGAGTGTTGTTTTGATTTTCTTTTTATAGCAACGGTGATTGAATCATGGGAGTATGTTAAAACTCAAATTTTGATCGATTTTCTCGTGGTTGACCACACTTTGGTGGCTTCAAAGGTCTGCATCACGAAAGGTAAAACCAACAAACTTTTTGTTAATGGTGGTATACTAAGTCTTTTGTGTTCTTCTTTTTTTTTTTTGGCTTTGTCTGTGTGTTTATCACGTTTGGTTGCATGTTCATCATGCTTTTGGGAGTGGGATTTGGTGTTTCAACAAGCTTGTTCCAAATATTGTTTTATTTCAAGAAAAGAGAAAGAAAGTCTAAACACAGGAAGAACTCATTAAGTTCATGTAGAGCAATCTACCTATGGAATCTTTTTCTTTAAATTGGAATTTGAAGGAAAAAAGGCTTGCACCGATATGCTTGTATCTACATAGTCAGAGTATATTGATGTGTAATGCTTCAGATAGATTTGAGATCTAACGTGTTCACCTTTGCATTTATGAATGCATGTACTATATTGTGATAACATCCTTGTTCTAAGCATTCTATTATAGCTGTGTAATCATCATTGATTAATTTTTTAGGCTTAAGACCTTGGTGTCAATAAAATTTTGTGTATTGTATCCAGGTTTTGACTAGATGATTTATTCCTAGGCTTAGACCTTTTATGCCTTTATTTATCAATCAATGAACTTTTTTTTACCCCAAGTGAGGTTTACTTGGGACCTGATTGGTTTGGTGCTTCATCTTTCTTCAAATCGGCCAACTACATGAACCTAGATTTTTCATGGTACCCGTAGCTTTCTTTCCAACCTTATATTCCATGTTTACATAAATAAATAATAATCAAACAACTCTTATTGGACTCCAGGCTCAACTCCTTCCCACTTCTCTCAATTCTCATTGTGCGTCTACACTCGACAGTGTACACTACAATAATTGGCAATGTCCTATATTGTTCTTGATAGGATTCTATGTGAGTGACTTATCCCAACACTCATCATGAAAATTTAGGTTTAATTTTCCTTTTGTTGAAAAATAAGCGGACTTTAATTTTTTGTTTTTGAAAATTTTTTGTCTGTTACTGTCCAAACATTTATAGAATTGCTTATATAGTTTTAGTTTTTGTTATTAGATAGTCTATGTTAAATGCTGAATGGACTAAAAAAAGGCCAGGTCATTTATTCTTACATGACAACCAACAATCATATGTGACAGAGAATAAAACAAAACAATTTTAGAAATGTTCATACCTTAACCAGATAAAAGAAAAAAAATGGGATCAAAATCAAAATTCACTAATTTTTCAATTATCAAAAGAATATTTAAACATGAAATCTAATAGTCATGTTAAATGCATAATTAATTGGGACAAATAAAAAATTTGATCAACTTAGTAGGCTTTTTCCTCCTTGCTTCCCCTGCTAATGCTCATGTCAAAACAATATTTGTAGATGTCATGTCCCCATTCAAAACAGGAGGACTTAGTAAGCATGATATTGATTAGGACATAATTGTCACGTAAACTTCCTTGACAACACATTAATATAGATAGAGAAAGAGAGCTTTATCTTCCAAAGAATGTTAAGGGTGTGTTTGGATTGGCGTTCTCACCACCTAACGCCCATTGATGCTCCTCGAACGTTGTTTGTGTGTTTTGCATTTGTACTGCTCTAATGGGATTTTGATCCTCAACCCCAATTTTCACCGAAGCTGAAGTTTCTTGTTTCTGCGTTCTTTTTTTCCCGTTGAAGCATTGAAGTTATATATTATTTTACTATTTCCCATTTTTGACATTCCATTAAGCATTGAAAACAAACCACAGGGAGCTATTGTTTGAAACGGTTGCAGAAGGTGGGATGAAAACAGCTCCAAGGTAACGTTTTATATTAGGTGTCGTCCTAGGGTAATTTATCTTTGTAGTTACGTTAAACTTATCTACTTATTATTTGTATTGATATATTTTTCTCAGTGAATAAGGACGGTCCAAAGACCCAAAAACAAACTAACTCATCCATCGATAATACAAGCTATTAGCACAGTCCAACATAAAAGGAACAAAAATACATGGAATAGTAGAACCAAACTCATGTAGTCCCACAGGCAATGAGTTCCCATAACCTGTCAAAGTATCAATGATGGAATTAGTGTTGGGAATAAATTAGGTATGCCCAAGATCCAATCAATCATGCTATCACAATCTACTTGTTTTTAGATGAGTAAAAATTTGTTATTATCATATTTGCTATTAACTAAATATTTAATTGATAAGGTCCTTAATTAAAATTAGAGACTTGTTATTATAATAGAGATTATAATAATGAGAAACAAGTCTTTCATGATTTTAATTTAAATTGTTCTTGATCAAAGAATTATTGAATGAGACATCAATAATTCAGTTAGATCAATATATGTGTAATGATCTTTATTGGATAAAGATTAATAGATCTTATTTATTAAATTACATATATAAATGATGCATATGGGGATATGATCATTGAACTTACTCAAAAGAGAATTCCTAATGGTTTATATTACTTTTAAATTGTCAATAGGAATTTCTCATGAAGAAATATTATAGTTTCCTTTGACCTGAGATTATCATAGTAATTAACAAGTCATTTATTATACTTTAATTCCGGACACCTAATGTTTTGGGACATTAGTTGAATGGATATTGGGCATGATTAAATACTTGTAGAATTAATGATTAATCAATAAGGGATCCATCAACTCTTAGTAATGAGTTTGAGCTCTATAAGAACTTAAAGACCTTGGTCAAGGCAATTGAGTGAATAAAGAAATGGTTTCTTAAGTCATTCACCATATGTTAACTTATTAGAGTTTGACAGTAATACCATGCTCTAGAGTTAACCTAGAGTTGTAAAGATGGAAGGAAATATTTTATTATTCTTCTAGTGGTTCTTGAAAGTAAAAGATGTTACTTCATGCTATCCGGACGTCAAGAAGTGTTGCTAGACACCAATCTTGATTAGTAAATTAATCTGATTAATTTTTCTACCGGTTTAGTTTTGAACCTATGGAGTCACACACAAACGAGTGTTCTAATTTTTGCTAAAGAAAAATTTTATTATTTGATAATTAAATTAGAGAATTTAATTTAATCAAATAGATAAATTTTTGTAGGTGGAATATTATTATATTCTTTGCTAGCACAAATAATATAAATAATATGAAGTTAATAATCACTTGACTTTTGGAATGAAATGTTTGGCAGTGTAATTGCCAACTAAAATGCCCACGTACTAGTGCATTTGGCCCACGTACTGGTGCATCTGAATGGTTTGAAAAATCAACGGATTAAAATGATGGAATTCGTTGGAGACTTGTACTAAGTCAAAGTTTTTCAAATTGACAGAAGAGATTTGGGAGAAAAACGTGCTGGGTGGATAAAATCATATATGATGCAATACATAGTGGTTCCTATTTTTAAGGAACAATGCATTGTGTGGTTACTGTATAAATATAGCAGATAGAGAAAAATACATAGTAGTTCAATTTGTACTCCTTCTTTCATCTCTTTAAAAATTCCAGTTACAGGATTCCAATTTTTCCACCACTCAAAGAGTTGAGAGCAAAGGATTAGTCTCGGTGTGGATATGTAGAGCCTTCATACATTTGAAGGAAATTCTGAAAGCTTCAAGAATCTCATTGGGTATTTATGAGTGTTTATTTTGTTATTGCTCTAATATACTTTAGACACAAAATAGATCCAATTATTCCGTTGTGCATGTGTTATGAACACCTTTTTCTTACAATTAGCCTCTATGAAGATGTGTTAGCACTCCTCACTATCGAAGTGATGCTGGCATCTAGTAATCTTTGAAAGCGGGGCACTAGGGTAGGAATATGGCCAATCTTCACTTACAAAATGCACCGCCATAAGCTAATCAATCTCAAAAAGGATGTCTCAAATCTCCAACTTCACATTGCACTCTCAAAGGCGATCCTCCTGAAATCTACAAGTTTCTCTATAGAAGTAAGAGGACTCGTCATGACAATACCAAACATACATAAAGCTAATAAATTAAAGTCACATTTAAATTGAGTCAGGAAATTCAGTTGCAATTTCCTAATAAAATTATGGAAGTTAAGCTCGAATTGCATGCAAAAGTACCAAGTGTAAGAGGGAAATTATTTACTAAATGTGTGTTTATCACCTCTTTCTCCAGATAAGGAATGGGAAGCTAGAAGGAGATGATATTCCCAATTTCTTCAATCTACCTTCTTAGATTTGTTCTAAAGGTAAGTTTGAAGTGTTATGCATCATCTATGTCATGTTTCCTTACCCCAATTGGTATATAATTATATTTTTGGTCATAAGAGAGGGTTTGGGGTTTTCAATTTGGGGATTTTTGTCCTTGTTCTTATAATTTCCTCAATTAGAGGTATTTTTATCTTGACAGAGTATGTGATTTAGTGATAGGTTCACGTGAGAAGCAACCTTCAAGTTGCATGACCCCAGAGTAAAGCTTCCTCTTTCTCCAATTTTTGTGAGTAAATAGATGTGTTGTAGCTATGAAAAATTGTGTTCATGTTTATGTTGTTAAAAGAAATGGTCCAAGTGAATTATAAATTTAAATGGATTATTTATTTTTAAAACATGCTTGATTATATTGAAAGGTTTTTTTTCTTATGAAATGGTTTTGTACTATTGGTAGACGGGATAAATGATTTGTATGTTCTATGGTTTAAATTGATAATTGACTAAGTTTAAGAAAAAAACCTATAAAGTTCTATGACCATTATTTAGTATAAGATAAAGAAAAGAAATGGAGTAATTTGTTGACTAAGTATATCCTCAATTTTTGGCTTCCAATGGAGTAATTTACTGCTGTCAATTTGATCATGGCACCCATATTCTCCTCCATTTAATTTACACAACACAATCATGAGCTCAACTTGAGCTTTGATATTACTTGTTGGGCTTAGAGATTGCTTCACAATGTAATTAAATGATGCCAATGTGTGGCAATGAGCACCAAAATAAATCTGATAGAATTAAATTACCAATCAACATAGCACAATGAAAATAAATATCAGGGTGAATGGTAATTTATGGTGGAACCCGTTTGTCACTATTCACGATGGACAACACTCAACAATCGAACCACATCACTAATCTTGTGAATAGTATCAGGTTTCACTATTCACTAAGTGGGACCCATGTCACTATTCACACCACCAAAATATATCAAGAAATTGCACACGAATTTTTAACGTGGAAACCCCAAATACCAAAAGAAAAATCACGGAACAAACTCTGAAAAATATTCCACTATATTTAGGATAATTACAAAATATCATTTCCACACTCTCCAATGCAAGAGGTAAATATAGTGTTTTCTGAGAATCCTCCTATCAAATACTACACTTTGCAATATCAAGGAGTAATAAAGATGATATTAAAAATATTTTCGATGTATTTACCCACACCCTATACTCTCTAGATTTACTCACACTCTCTATTTTCCTCTCACTCTTAGAAAATGACACACTCTTTGTATTTTCTCTGTACTAGGCTCTTCACCGCCTCTTGCTTCTTTAGCTTCATCCTCACCTCTATTTGTAGAGGGAGTTTCGCGTGTAGTAATTAGTTATTGTTCACGCATTGAAAATCTCCTTCAGGAGGAGCTTTTCACATGTGAATAGTGATTTCCTGTTTACGCATTGAAAATTCTCTCTCTACACCAAAAAACTCTTCACGCGTGAATACTAATTTACTAATTCCTGTTCACGTTTGAAAATTTGTCTCCTCTCCCTTATATTTTAACATGGTAGGGCCCATTAGCTGGACCCACAATTCCCCCAAGCTGATGGGGAAATAATCCAAGAGAAATCATTTGGAATCCATGCTGATCAACTCGACATAAAGTTGAAGCTTATCTCGTGCTACAACTTTCTTCATGCAATAATCTTGCATTTCTTAAGCATTTAATGAAGTTAACACAAGAGTATCATCCACAAGCCTCATCACTGGCTAAACATGCTCTTTCACTTGTACCGTCGACATTTGAGACTCGCGGACTCCACTTTGCCAGGAAGACTTTCGACATAAGGACCCATCACATGGATCCACCAAACACCATGTAATCCATACTTCATCTAAACAAGTTGATCCAAACCATCAGCTCCTTCAGCTTCCTCCAAATCACCATGGAGAAACACGGTCTTCGCGTCTAACCTCAAACTCCAAATCCAAGCTAGTCGTCAATCAGAGTATAACTCAAATAGAACTCATTTTGACAATTAGAGAGAAAATCTCGTCAAAATCTATCCCTCGCTTTTGACAAAAGCCTTTTACAACCAAGCGAGCCTTATACTTCCCTAGCCTGTTGCCATATTCCTTTAGGTTGAGCACCTATTTATTCATCAAGACTTTCTTGCCTTAGGGAGTTTCACCAGCTCATAAGTATCGTTCTTCTAAGGAATCCATCTCTTCTTGCATGGCTTTGATCCATTAAACTTTATTCTTATGAGTCAAAACTTCTTCAAAACTCTCTGGCTCCCCGTAGTGAGAAGGACATACTTCGATCTAGGGTACTTGCTGGATGGTTGTGGCACTCTATTGATCTTTCAGCTGTGGTGTATGAGCTTGTTGCCCCTACGTACTCAACACCTCCTCTATCTCCAGCATCATTAATTCCTGGCTCATCATCAACCTCATGGTCTTGAACTTCTCCCCTTCTGGCATTTTCTTTAGGAAAAAAGACTAGTGTAAAATCAACCTGACCACCAAATTCATCAATTTTCTCTAGAATAGCAGAATCCGACATAGTTTCTTGCTCATGGAACACTACATCTCTGCTTCTAATAATCCTCTTCTTTTCCAAATCCCATAGCCTGTAGCCAAATTCCTTATCTCCATACCCATAAATATACAAGGAATGACTTTATCATCAAGCTTCTGTCTCTACTCCTTACTTACGTGAGCAAAGGCTTTGCATCCAAACACCTTCAAATGAGAGTAAGTAACATCATGTCTAGACCATACTTTCTCAGGAATGTCAAAGCCCAAAGGAACAAATGGAGATCTGTTAATCAGGTAACATGCGTTTGACAGCTTCACCCCAGAATGGCATAGGCATTTAGCCATTCTTAACATATATCTAACTTTTCTATAATGGTTCTGTTGATTCTTTCAGCCACACCATTATGCTGTGGTGCCAGGCCGTCTTCTCATGCCTGATGCCATGTTCAGAGCAATAGTTCTTGAATTCATGGGAAATGTACTCTCCCCATTATTCTGAAGACACTTCAAAGGTTTCCAGTTCTCTCTCCACCATGGCATGAAACCTCTTGAAGTATTGAAACACCTGGCCCTTCCTTTTAGGAAATAAACCCACACTTTTCGTAAAGCATTATTAATGAACGTCACAAAATATCTGCAACCTAGAGTCTCCACCTCCATGGGACCGCATACATTAGAGTAAACCATATCCAAAATATTCTGGTTCAGCTTCAATATTTCCTGAAGACACTCTATGATGCTTGCCAAATAAACAATCCTTTTGTACCTTTGGCATAAGGAATGAGGGATTTCCTAGCCAAAATTTACAATCCTTTTTCACTCAAATGAGCTAGTCTTTTATGCCACAAATTTGGCAAAGCATCGTCTTCTCCTATTCAACCCTCCGAACTGAACTTGAGTCTTATACAAAGTGTTGTACAGCATTCCTCTGCAACCACCATCGAACCTTTGGAAAGCTTCCACTTGCCATCACCAAAGTCCTGGTATTGGGCTAGATCCAAACTATACATGGAGATCAGATTCAGGCATAAATCGGAACATGTCGCATCCTTCAATGTCAGTACATCCTATATTTGTTTGAATGCACACATCACTAACTCCCACAATGTCAAAATTACTAGTATTACCCATCCTTACTTTGCCAAAGTCTCCTGCTTTGTAAAAGAATTCCTTGTTGGGATTGGCATGATATGAAGCTCAGTCAACGACCCATTCAACATATGAATCTGCAACATGACACTCTTCACTACAAAAGAGAGCAACACCACTTCCCCATTTGTCACAGAGGTTGTAGTATTTTCATCATTAGCCGCATCTTGACTTCTCCAATTTTTATTGTTTCTATTCTTCCAAGCTTTACAATTCCTTTTGATGTGCCATTCTTCGCCACAATGGTAACATTTGAACTTTCTTCTTGACTGGACTGATCGATCCTTAGACTTTCTAGACCAACCTCTACTTTTGCTTCTCCCTCTGTGACAAGGGCCTGGGAATTATCTATTCTCACCAAGTCTTTCCTTCTAGTTTCTTCATTGAACATGCCTCTTTGACTTGGACTAAAGACAACTTTCCACTTGAAGCGAGTCACTGACACCACGAGGGTCTCCCAACTATTCAAAGAACTAAAAGTAATAGTGCTTGTAGCTCATCATCTAGCATTATTTGCATGGTGCTTAACTAATTCACCATATCTTGGAAGTCACTCAAGTGCTCAACAAGACCTTCCATTTCTATACTTGAGATTCACTAGCTTCTTGATTGCAAAAGCTTTATCTTCAAGTCTTTCTCTCATAGAGATCTTGTAAATTCTTCCAGAGTATGGGCATTTGTTTATGTGGCCACATGGTGGAATACAGTAATATCCACCTCCTAATTAACACAACGGCCTTCCGTGCATCTTTTTCCAATTTTCCACTATCACATCTTGCGGCTTTGCATCTTCTCTATAGGATCATACAAATCCTTATAGAAAAATATATCCTCCATTTTTGGCTTCTAGATGGAGTAATTTGCTGTTATTAACTTGATCATGGTACCCATATTCTCCTCCATTTAATTTACATAGCACAATCCTTAGCTCTTAGCTCTAATATACTTGTTAGGCTTAGGGACTAATTCATAGTGTAATTAATTGATGCCAATGTGTGACAATAAGTACCAAAATAAATCTGATAGATTTAAATCTATCAATCAGCAAACACAATGAAAATAAATATCAGGGTGAATAATAATTTATGGTGGGATCACTTGTCACTATTCACGGTGGACAACACTCAACAATTGGACCACATTACTAATCTCGTGAATAGTATGATTAGGCATTACTATTCACTAGAGTGGACCCATGTCACTATTCACGCCACCAAAATATATCAAGAAATTGCACACCAAATTTTTAAAGTAGAAACCCCCAAATACCCGAGGAAAAATCACGGACAAACTCTAAAAAATATTCCATTTAGGATAATTACAAAATATCCTTTCTATATTCTCTAACCCAAGAGGTAAATGTAGTGTTTCGATGAGACCCTCCTATTCAAATACTACACTTTTAAGTACCAAGGAGTAATAAAGATAATATCCAAAAATATTTCCGTGTATTTACCCACACCCTACTGTCTGGATTTACTCACACTCTCTATTTTTCTCTCACTCTAAAATGATACACTTTTCTGTATTTTCTTTCTCTTCTTAGACCCTTCTCTTGCTTTTCAGCTTCATCCTCGCCTCTATTTGTAGAGGGTTTCATGTGCACAATTAGTGTTCACAAGTTGAAAAATCTCCTTTAGTATTGAGCTCTTCACATGTGAATAGTAATTTTACTGTTCACGCATTGAAAATTATTTCTCTACACTAAAAGCTTCACGCGGGAACAATAATTATATTTTCACATGGTAGGGCCCATCGACTACCTACAAGGACAAGATACATTTATGTGTTTGACCTTCTTATTTGTAATTATATGATAAAAATGTTTTGAAAGGAAATGGTATATCATACTTGGATATATGTGATCATGAGAGTTTGTGTCTTGTTAATCTATCATGTCATTAGAAATGGTTTTTCTTGGACTCTCTAAGTTTATAAGTCTTCATTATTACATTAAATGCATTTGTAACTAATTTGTAGTAAGTTATCTCATGTTGGGCCATGAGCATATTTATTCACTGGGTTTTCATAACTCATCATGTTGTTGTTTCTATCTTTTCAAATCTAGATCTAAAGGCGAGTCAAGTTTTCTTAGCTTCTTAGGACTTAACATTTTGCTTTTGGTTCCAAGCAGTTGTCCTTGTGTATATTTGAAAAGCCAATGGGGGCTAACTTCTTTATAGCTCTGTATGTGTGGGCAATAGTTGTATATGTTGTTTTGTAAACATAGTGGCTATGTGTGATATTATATGTATATATATATATATATATATATATATATATATATATATATATATATATATATTGATGTGAACCATGACCAATGAAGGCCTTGGTATTTTCTTTTGCTAGTTCACTATGGAAATTAAATATGCTTATATATACAGGTCATATGAAACTTTATGAAAATTTTCAATCACGTATTGTGATTTAAAATTTGAGAGAAGCCCAAATTTCAAGGGTGGTTCTGTCAATTGTCACCATGTTGGGTGTGTTGGGTAGAAGGAGTCCAATAAAGGGAGATTCAAACAACTAGCTAAGTGAGAAAACCATACAAGTGAATCAATTGGGCATAACATATTAACAAAAAACCTCAAGGCAATGGGTCTATGGATTCTTCTATATTATATACTATTCACTTAGTTCATTCTTAACTAATGTAAGACTTCACCTTTCAAATCTAATATTCTCCCTAATCAATTATGAGGCCCAACAATGTGCTCCCCTCAGTGAAAGCCCTTCCTTAGCTCTGATACCACTTGTTAGGTAAGGGGAGCCCAACAGGGAGAGATTCACTCAATAAGCTAAGTGAGTAAACCATACAAGCAAACTGGACATTATATCTTGCCCTAAAATCTTAAGGCAATGGGTTCCTATATTATATACTTTTCACTTAGTTATTCTTAATCAATGTGCATGAAATTTCACCTCACACTTGAAACTCCAATTGACAAAAGGCTTGATAGGGACAGAAGGCTCGCTAAGCATTGGCCACGACTTCGGGAATGGGTCGTGACAAGGTATACTCTATTTTTAGTTGAGATATGGGACATATTTGTGATATTAGAAAGAAATCAAAGGTATACTTGGTTGTGAAGGGAGCTTTTATGATATCCATAAAGAAAGAAGAAAGAAATTGATTTAGTTAATATTAGGTTGAGGTAAATGAAGGTTTTGTGGTATCAAGGAAGAAATAAGGCATTGTACGATTGAGAGGACCAAAGTTTATTGAAGTCCTTGTAAGTAAAAATTTGACAAGTGAAAAAAAAATTGAAGTATTATTAGGGGGTTTTTAATTTTGATATGAATGTGGGAGGGGTTTAATATTAAAATATGTTAGTTCTAGGGTAGGTAATAAGGCGGGGATGGGTGGGAACATAATCTGCTTGAAGTATATTATGCATGAAAATAACCAAAAAAAAAAAAACAAGGGAACACAATCTAAGGGCGAATTTGCCACCACTGTCAAAGAAAAGCTTATCTATTATGAACCATACATAACTTTACAAATAACCATTTGTTTAGTTTTTACACATGTACAAAACCATCTTTCTAAAAAGGAGATTGTATGGATAGATAAGTGAGCTTCCATGTCACGAATTCTACTACATGATTAGTCCTCGATCCGCTCCGCGATTCTACTCCCCAACCCAGCTCGTCCTGTCCTATGAGCATGCCTGGCATCCTGACATGCTCAGGAATTCGTGAGCATCCTGCACCTGCCTCGCCTCTCCAACACGAGTTCTTCCTTCACTCCATCAGACTTGATACACTGCAAAAAAGTAATGGCAACTGAATAATGAAGCAATCTATGAATAAATAGACGAGCACATGATTTCTCCTCTTCTTTTATTGATACTATAAAAAAGAGTTCGGCAAGAGGTCTATTCGCTTGGTTAAGTCGTGAGAGAGTGATTTTGGTTTGAGTTAGTGCATATAAGTAATAGTTGAGGTGATGCAAGTTTAGTTTCATTCATAAAGAAGAGTTATTTAAAAAAATATTATAAAAAAAAGCCTAGACGAATGTAATGGAACAATGGATCCTAATGAGCATGTTGCAGTTCATATTTTTAATGGATATGTAAGTTTAATTTTTTTTATTTTATTATTAATTTAGTTTATTAAATTAATATTATGTTATTTGTATGTATTATTTTATTGTTTTCATTTTACATGCTTATTTATTAATATAATTTTTTAATTCTATTCTAAGTGTACTTTTAGATTTTTAATTCATTTTATGTGTAAATTTTTATAATTAAATATTTTTTGTGATTAATATTTATTTATCTTTTACTTAAAACAGGAAGAAGGTTTGAGCCCCATCATCTTTTTCAATCATCCACAAAGATACAATTATTGAGCATCTCCAGCTTGCTGGTTTTTACCATGTTGGCTGAGTGAAACTGAATGGAGCTCTAATAAAAGCTTTGGTCACACCTTCCATTTTCAGGGAGAAATGACAATGACATTAGAAGATGTTGCCATACAATTTGGACTCCCTATTAATGGTTCACCAGTTAGTGGATTTACATCTAGCAATATCGAACAACAATGAAATGTTTTAGTTTGCTTAATGATGTGCCTTATCCACATGTATTTGATAGAGGTGCAATTAATTTAAATTGGTTGTAACAACATATAACATATCTTGATACTAGAAATGATGCAATCAATAGAAATGAGTTCACGTGCGTATATGTCGGTCCTCATAGGCACTTCTTTGATGCCTGATAAGACTAGTAATGAGGTCCATGGAAAATACTTGTAGTTGTTGGAGGATCTTACTCATGTTGGGACTTTTAGTTGGGATTCACGTGTCTCACTTGTCTCTTTAACGACACGCATACAAAGAAAATTGGTGGTCCTCTAGTTTGTTAGGGCATGGGCGTAGAGTCAGTTGCCTTATTTGGCTCATATGCCGGTACTACCCAATTTGTCAGCTTCCTCTAGCTTCCAAGGAAAAATTGTTCTTAATTTATTTTGTGTTGATATTGCCATAATTGTAATAAATTTGTATGTTTTATGATAATGGCACCCATTCTATCTTCATGGCATGGGTCTTATAAATCATCTACATTTAAGACGGATGTTAGATGAGATGCAATCTGATCATGTAGCAATTAAAACGTATTTAAATTTTAAATTAAACAATATTTTTTTCCATATATCTAATATAATTTATCTTTGTATTGTAGATTATATGGCAGCCATATAGGACTGCTAAAGTTGAGGCTATCATTCCAAATTCTATTCTATCGAGCAAAGACAATGGAGCAATATTGTTCGGCTAATTTGTTTTAAGATCAAAGTGGCACCCATCTGATCGCGTGAGGCGACAATTTGGGTTTGTCCAACCTTTTGATCTACCAAATCTAAGGAAGGCTCATAATAAAGATTTAAGTGGGAAGGAGGACAACCATGATTGGTTATTAGTGCATTATGAGTGGGTGGAGAGGTGGATGCAGGAGACCATCCCTTGGTAGGAGAGCCCTTCAGGGACATCCCATTGATTCCTATCCTACAAATGCCTACTTGTCATGGTATAGGGATAACACTTATGTGCCTCTACAATTGACACCACTAGATTAGGATGATGCCCACCACACTCGCCACCATAGATAGGTTCACACTTGTCCAAGGGGAGGTAGCTTTGAACTAGCATCAATCACCTATCGTCCAAGAAGAAAATGTGTATCATCCACAGATGCAATTTCCATTTCAGTTTCCCCCTTCAGCAATGGGGGATAGATCCTACCAATGTCAGCAATTTATGGAGGTCAACTGGGGGTTTGCAGGTTATATAGGTCAATCTGGGGTTTTACAAGTTATGCAGGTCAAGCAGATAGTGGAAGTTAAGCTGAGGGTCTGCTAGAGTAGTAGATGTAAGTGAGGAAGACTAAGTTGGGGAGCTGATGGTGTGGGGACAAGGTAGGCAAGGTGCAAGTAGGTATAACTTGCACAAAGATCCCCACCAATTGAAGGTTTGCCCCACCAACAATCAGAAAACCAAAAAGGAAGGGATAAGCATATAAAGGAAGGTAGTAGTACTTTATTTGTTATAATTGTTTATTATGTGATTATTCTACCCATAATATTATATAATATTATTCTATTTACTTTCATTTGTCTATTTCAACAAGAAAATATTTTCTATTTAATTTTGTAAATAAAAAATATTTACATTAAAAAATAAATTGACATTTGACAACATTAGTAATAAGATAACGAATAACCAGAGTGCATCCATTTGTAGAATTACAACAACATAAGATAAGATAACAACAAAATAACAAGAAAATGAAATAACATAAGACAACAACAAAATAACAAAGCAATGAAATAGCATGATGCACCACTACGAACTTAAGCCAAGAGCATTTGGACAACGACTATGACTGTGCCCTCACCATGACAAAGACCACAACGCCATGGTCCACACATCTCACGTATATCCATTTCATTCAGGTAGCAGCCCTTCATTGTGCGCTTTAAGGCAGGGTTAGCACAAATCCGAGGGCCTGTATAGAGGACATGTATTTTGGTGGCCCACAACCCCAAACTCATTCTTGTACACCTTGCATATGGTAATCATTCTATATAAATCATCAACATAAGCTTTCCAATCAAGGCAAGAGCTTACAACAAGCAATCACATGACAACAAGGATATTGGTCTATCTAAAAATCCCCACAATCGCAATACCTTTGCCTTAGATCAACTATGTATTCTCCTATACCGCGACCTCTTTAACATGGTAGGTCTGAAGTTGTTTATCCAAATGAGTGGTCCTGAAATCTTTATATGCCTTCTCGTTTACTTCCAACCATCTTACCACGGCTTCTGAGAAAGGCTTACTTGCATTTCTTCGTGCATATACCGCACTACCTTTTTGAACAAACAACTCAGCACTCGAAAGTATATTGCTTGAACTAGTAATGTGATGGGAAGATTACTAGCCTCTTTTAACACATAATTGATACACTCGACTAGGTTTGTTGTCATATGCCCCATTGATATCCACCATCAAATGCTAGAACCCACTTTTCTCAGGGAATTTCATCAAGCCAGTCCATATATATTATCCACGTTCGTACATTCACTCATAGTGATGATTAAATTCACGCTCGGTTTCTTAAGTATCCTGCAAAAGACAATACAAGTAATTAAAATAATTGAAAATTACTTCTAAAACAAGAATAAACAAAAATGTAAATTACCTATGCTCACAACAAGTCGATGCAAGTTGGGTGCCTTGAATCTCTAAGAAATTGGGTGAGATGTCCCTGAACGCAATACATATGGAATGCCTTTAGAGGTTCCCATTGACTATTGCTTCAGGCTATTGCAGCTTTAATGGACTCATGATAATCAGAAATTAGTCCAACTTCATCTCAAGTCACTACATGCCTGTGCACATTGTTAAGGAAAAAAGACCATGCATTCAAGTCACCCTCGATAATAGCAAAAGCAATTGGCAATATGTTCTGATTGTCATCTTGTGCAACTGCAACCAGTAGAGGTCCTCTGTATTTCCCATACAAATGTGTCCCATCTACCTAAGCAGCACACATTGCCATAAACTATTGTGGGAGATCTTCAAATGAGCTTTCCCAACCACTGAAAGCTTTTTCAATTGCCTTGTGCTTCCCCATGCTTTTACATATATTGTCGTGTACGCTAACGAGAATGAACCTCTGAATGACAGACTTTATTTTAATAGATGGATCAGAATTTATCAATGGCTTTATTAATTGTGCAATCATGTTAGAATCCAACTTTGAGTGGTCTTACCGTTGCCTTGACCTCGTGCAAGTGTGAGGTCAATTCTTCTTCATCACTTTTTCCCATGCTTCTTCTCTTTCTACAAATGTGCTCGACCATAAGCTACATTTCGAGCAACCTTCTTTGAATTCAACATACAATTCAATGGCACGATTATTTGGCTGGTGCTATTGATATATGCGAAACATCTATTGAATGTTGTCGTCATTAATCATTGGAATTGTTTGATAGTTTATGAAGCCACCAAAAATAGAGGATGGACATCTATATTTTATAGATGTCACTTTCTTTTGAGTGTTTGAATTTATGAATTGGCAAAGAACATTCTAGCTTTGCAAATGAGAAAGTGTATGGAATGAAAATATTTACTAGACTCTCACATATAAAAAATACACCATCATTTGAATTTATAAATACATAACCATTATAATCTACTACTATCATGACAATACTCATTTTTTCTTACTCAATTTTTTTTCTTTTTGTTACAAGGTGGGGAAGGGAAGGGAGAAGGAGTATGAGAGACTATAAGTAAGAAGAAAATTGAAGGAAGTTACTCAGTGTAAATGAGATAGATAACAAAGAGGAGAGTGGGTCGGTAAAAATGTGTATATTGAGATTAATTTATATGGATAGATCAAATAGTTCAAAATTCTCCATGAGTTGCTTGTGGGAATCATCCTCAAACCACTCCGAAGTGATCACTCCAAAAACTCTCAGTTAAGATTGATTTGTAGTGGCCCGTTCTGAGGGTGAACTTTGGTTCCTTTTCCATCTGTATATAAAGTACATGATATAAAGCACCGAACAGAACAAACATTGATCACAAATAAAGTTCTGGGAGTTTGGCGCTGATCACACAACAGACAAATAAAATGCATCGTTGTCAGATTTTAATTCGTAGTTAGCGAATTCCTTTCCTTTATTATTATTATTATTTGTTTTAAATGTTAGTATAATGGGGTTTTAGTATAAAAAAGAATGTGCATAGCTGACGTACAGTAAATGAATTTTAAAGTAACAAAAGTAATAAAAACAATGCCTACTAAAAAGGTTAGCGGATTCCTTTCCTTCATTTTTTGTCTGGACCTTAATTCGCGGGTAGCAGATTCCCTTTCTTCATTTTTTTTTTTATTTGGTTTTAAATGTCAGTATCCGCAAGAAGCCGATTGCTTTGCCTCTCCCACGGCACAGTTATTTCCCTGGAAACGTAATATGAGAGTGTTTTCAACAGTCCAATTCCATTTGGAAAACATTGACCCTATTATTAGGAGACTTGAAGCAAGTCACATATTATTCCGTACATCATCCAGCTTTTTTTTTCTTTTAGTTATTTTTCAATTGTAAATATTTTTTAATTGTTAAAATTGATTTCTTGTTATTGATGAACACACAACCAATTCACCGCATCTTAGTTCTTTGATTAGATATCTTTGTTTATTGTGTAGTAGTTTAAAAGGGTTATTTAAAAAAGTTAAACCATAATAATTCTATTATATTCTTTCATAACTAAACTTTCACATAAAAGATTTCAAATAAATAAAAGAAACTCTTTTTGTTCATTCCTTTCCTTTCTTTCCTTTGTTACTCATCTCCTCTTAGTTTATTCTATTCAACATTTCAACTAATGAATTTTTTTTTTTTTTTTGAAAAAAAGCTTCACCAAAGGAAGGATAACTCATCTCAGTTCGGAGCTATTATCACTGATTGTCCTTTGTTTTGTTTTCTTTTGTATTTTTTTTTTTTGGTCCATTATTCAATCCTTAATGGCAATTCCAAAAGGGATTGAGCTTGGTATCAACTTTGGGATCTCTGTCATTTGATTGCAATTTGTGAAGAGGTGATTGTGATGCAGATGCCGATTGCTAGTGAATCCTGCAGGAGTCTTGCTGCGGTTATTGAGCAAGGATGCTGTGTGGCTATAACTTTTGAAGGGATGCATGTCCATGCTTGTTTTTTGTTTTGATGCCTTTGGTCGTTTTATTTTGTTTTGCCATTTCCCCTTCTTGCTGCTTTTCTTACTATGTTTGTGCTGCTACAGCACCGTATGTATCTTTTGTATCTTTGCCCGTCCGTTTGGGGTTGAGCTCTGTACATGTGTCGAAAAAATTAGGAAAAAAAACAAAGAAGTTTTGGGCTTTTGGGGCAGCTTCTTTGTCCACACCAAGAGAGGCAAACAGAGTTGCACGAGTTAGCAAAACTTGGATGTAATAGTCCAAAACTCCAAATGTAATCGGGACCGAGGAACATCCGGAAGCCATAGACCCATCAAGTGTTCCTGAATTTCAATATTTACCTCACTGAATGAATTCACGCTTTTCCACTTAAGGAAAAAAAGAAGAACAAAAGAGCATCAATACACAATGTTGATAGTTATACGCTTTTATTCTATGGCCATCGTTTTAAATTATTCTTTTTTGTGTATCCGCGTGTGTAAATTGAATTGGCAAGCATTGCAGCGTCATTATAAACATTAGTAATTTGGCCGGCGGGTTCTCTGTGTTGATTGGGTTAATTAATTGCAAGTCCCATCCAAATTACAAACAAAAACAATCTCTCCCTCTTAATATGCACATACATGCCCAAAGGAAAACTACTAGGAAATTACCATCCAATTCCTTCGCATGGAAATTTTCCCCTCCGAGGAAAGGAACCAGTCATCAAGCACCTCGACCGTTCATACTCAATTACTTCATATGAGAGTGTGTCCCATTATGAAATTTTCTATTCTATATAAATAATCTATATGTCCAACTCATGTCTTTCCTCTATGGATTGAATTTGATATCATTGACAGCGTGATAAAAGCTTATTACCCATATTAGGAGGCTTACACTTAGACATAATGGGCACCATTTGATTCCCACTACCCTCAATAAGAAAGATACTAGGAATCCAATAAAACAAAGTTGGCTATGATAAGGTCCCCACCCTGCGGGGGCATATTATCAAAGGACATCAAAATGTAGTCCTCCAAAAGGTTCTTTAAGAAAAAGCTTCCGCGGGACATGCACAGCCCAAAAGGACATCCGGATTTATGTTATTTGTAGTGATTGGTTAAATTTGTCAACTTATATCTAATTAATTATTAAATGAGATGCAAATTCTATTTAAATGAGATCTAATTCAATGATAAATAAGTTATAAGTCGCAATATCCTACCATATGATATATGAGTATAAATAATATTTTTCTATTAAATTCATCACATCACCTTACAGAAACAACATTCCCATCCTCTTCGCAACCTATGTAAATACAACCGCATTAATCATCACTCTCAGTCTTCAATCATTCAGAGATTTAGCAGAAGAATAACTACGCAAGTCCAAAAACAGTAGAACTTCGACTCCGTTTGGCCAGAATAGGATCTAAAAAGCCACATACATTTACACAACTTAAAGAACGAAAAAAAAAAAGAGGGATATTCCTTCCTCCTTTGCAATCAAAATTTCAAATCCCCTCATCACATAATATATCTACCAAAAGTAAAACTAAACTATTTTTTTTCAAAAAAACCTAACTCCGATTTTTTTTTCATTTTTTTTTCAGTGATTCTAATTTTATAATTCATGGTTGAAATTAGAAGTCAGAAGTCAGAACTCTCTGGGGTCAACAAAAATAGAGAATCCAGGTGGAGATTTGGTCCAGTCACCAACCGAACCATCACTGTAATCCTCCCCGAGCCGCTTGATGCACCACAAGTCCTCATCACACGACAGCATCTTCCAGTGCGGAACCCCCAGCCGCAACGGTTCGCGGCTCGAAACCTCTGTCGCCACCACCCCGCACCCAAGCTCTCTGGCCAAATTATGCGCGAACCCGCACAAGGCCCGCACCATCTTCGCCCCATCGGGCCCCTCCCTCCGAGCCCGTACAGAAAGTGAAGCCCGAACGGCCTGAAAAAATCCGGGATCGAAGGCAACCGAAGCCACGGGAAAGCCCGGTCCAAAACCCGCGTGGTTGTCGCCAGAGCCCGCTTCACGCGCGACGCGCCCCTCACCTCGAGCGTGAACACGTCTTTGCAGTTCCAGACGCTGAGGACGGCCCAGGAGTGAGGCGGGCGGGTGAGGAATTGGGCCGGGCCAGGCCACGTGTCGGGCCCGTAAGAGCCTTTGGGGACGGCAAGGTAGGTGCCGAGGGAGAGCTTGTTGTTGAGGACGGAGTCAATGTCGCGCGGGAAGAACTCCGTTGTTGAGAAACGGAGGCGGTAGAGCGATTCGGCGTCGTTTTGGGTGAGCCTTATGATGGTGATCTTTTGTGAGGTCCTGATTTTGTGGGCGAAAACGGGGTTCACGAGGATGGACGGGGTGCGGAACTTGGAGTACCCGCATTTGTCGGTGAAGAGCTTAACGGACGCAACGTTGTCGTTTTCCGTTGCGATGTACGCGTACTCTGCGCCGTTGTCCCTGAACCATTCCTCCATCGCTCTCACCAGCTTAAGGCCTATCCCCATTCTCCTGCACCCGCACCGCACCGGAACAAAACTCAGTCAGCATAATAATACAGTTGAAAAAAATATTAAAAAAAAAAAAGGAACCATTTATGATAATAGTTAATTAATTAATAATAATAAATGAGCCAGTGTGGTGAGGAGTGTGGCGGTTACGGTTATACCTGTGGGATGGAGAAACGCGGAGGCCTAATATGTAGGCGAGTTTGGTGTAGACAGGGACTTGTTTGGCGGTGGTTTGGATGGGTTCATTTATGTTGTTGTCGTTGTGGTTGTTAGCGTTGTTTTTTCCGTGTCTGTAGAGCTTTTTTCCGCATGTAACGGTTTTGATGCAACCCCTTATCATTCCCACTATTTCATCGCCTATCTCAGCCACCTGATACAAACAAAGAGATGAATTAATGGATATAAAGTTAGATATGATGTCATGTTATGATTGCTTTGCTATTGTTTATCTATTTAGCTGAGAGTTGAAAAGTTGGTGAGAAAGACTGTTGTGTTGTGTTGTGTTGCGCTGCTGTGTGTTTGGAAATAGTTAAAGGATAAAAATTTGGGTTGGAAAGGGAGAGGAGAAGTGAAAAATAGGAAGGGGCCGGGGACAAAAGGATAGACATTGATTAATGGTGGAGAATATATGTAAATACCAGCATGAGGAAAGTAGGTGAGTGGCGGACCCTGCAAATTGGGTCACCGCGTAGGTCGGTGAAGAGCGAAAGCTTCTCGCTGGTTCCAACCTCGCATATCCTTTCAACGGCTTCCACTCCCTCTCTGTCCTTATTTGGGTTGAACTCTCTCACCGCCACCGCCACCACCACCGTAGCACCAATCACATCATCTCCCATCATATATGCCAACACAAGTCACAATCTGATGTGCGACACAGAAAAACAAAATGGGAATTGAAGTGATGGGGAAAACTCGGCACTAGCTAGCTGTAGGAGTGTGGACAACGCAGTTAGTGGGCTTTAGCAGGCTGGCCTTGGATTAATATAGAGAGGGGAGGGACTATGGAGGAGGATAGGGAGCTATTAAAATCTCAGCTTTTTCAAGAGAGATTAACGTGTGCCATGAGAATGAAACCTGACCTTTGACGGATTGAAGCATGGGTTTGGTGTTTCATAACTCATAACACGATCAGTCTCGCATGAATCAGGTGAGAAAAGGAAAATATACAAATAAATAATGGAAAACCAACGTATGTAAATAAGACCGGGAAAAAAAAGGTGTGAACGAGGTAGAAAAAGGATGTGTAGAGAGGCTATGCGTTCATCGTCTCGTGAGGTACAAACCCAAATTCTCTTACGGGGGCTTTAAATACCTGATCATTTCAACTTTTTTTTTTTTT
Source organism: Dalbergia oliveri (assembly GCA_030441495.1). Taxonomy (NCBI): domain Eukaryota; kingdom Viridiplantae; phylum Streptophyta; class Magnoliopsida; order Fabales; family Fabaceae; genus Dalbergia; species Dalbergia oliveri. Next base: position 33,954,628 of record JAMLFY010000001.1, on the reverse strand, counting down.
GGCCGTTTTGTGTTTTTGTTCAATATCTCCCTCTCTCTTCAGAATCCATACCACTCCCTGTATTTAATTCATCCATTAAATTATAATTAATTAAGAATATGTCTTTATCTATTCCCCTTTCCTTTTTTTTTTCATTTTAATCTCGTGTCTTCACTCTTCTCTCTCCCGCTTTTTCTTGGTTAATGGTTTCCCCTAATAATAATGGGAATAATGAGCTTTTAGCAAAATTAATAATATTGAGAAAAAGTAGGGGGAGGGGCAAAGGAAAGAGGAAATGGCGGCTATGGCTGCGTAGTCTTGGGGAGGTGTTTTGCTATAAGGTATGTTTGAATTGGTTGAGCTAGGTAAAATGAGTAGAATAGAATAGAATACATTTCATCGCGCTTCATTCAATTTGAATGGAAAATTAAGAAGAATTGATGAAATTAGATGGAATTAAATCAATATCTCAACTCCATTCTATTTAAGTTTGACAAAATCTAAACAATAGAGAAAATTAAAATACCACTCACTTCATTCTGCTACCCAACTCCATCAATTCAAGCATATCTTTAATTCAATTTAATCATTTACGGATGGTTCTAACATGGGGGGGGTAGACTTATGAATCATGATGGGGAGGGTAGGTTACTGTAATTTTATAAGATTAGGAGGCATTTGTGAATTTATAAAAAAAAGTTTGTCAAATGATGTTATCTTTTATTCTACATCTGAATAAATCATGTGAGAATTTTTATATATTAAAACTCAAATAATAAATTAGATTAAACTCACCACACAAATCTCACTAATAATAGCCGCAAAATTATATTAAATCAAATTTTAAAAAATGAATCAACAAAATCTTTATATTGATGACAATTTTTTCAACGATTAATACAAAAATATGGCATAAAAATTTATATTCACCATAATTAAATATAAAATTATAAAATCTCAGCAATATTTTGTGTTGATTGTAACAAAATTACATTAAATAGCTCAAACCACCATTGAGGTCTAGCGAAGTTGCACTTCACCCAATTAAATTTATATAACTAATACAAAGTGATCCTCTACCATATTTTTATTTTTACAAATTAGTATATGATGAAAAATACACCCTTGTACATAACCATCAAAAAAAGGTTTTGCTTTTATTATAATTTTACATACCAGTTAAGCATTTACTTAATAATACAATTATTATTTACAGCACATATAACATCTGATATGATAAGTACTTATAGTATAAGATCTAATAGTATAAGTACATTAATATTTTCATTTTTATACTTTTTAAATTATATTGATCATAATAAAGTTTAAACTTAGGGTCCTATACATACTAATAAAATCCTCTCCACCACTAGACCAATGCTAGTAGTTTAGGCTATTAATATTTTAATACCAAAGTGTGTTTCGTATACCAATATATAACATGTTAAATTATATCATATAAACATGTCTGGGTTCAAAACATAATTCCTTCATTTTGATTTGAATGATTTGGGCTCATTGTGCAAGTCCCACAAATTTGCTCAACGCCGTAAATACAAAAGATGCAAGGCATGCACTACAAGGGCCATCAAGGTCCATGTTTCACCCACCCCATGTAAGAAAGAGCCAATCATTAGCTTTGCTATCATGAACCCATTCGCAATCAACTTTTCAACACTCATGCCGCTTCTCCCATCCCCATAATGTACTTTACATCCACTGCCAAACTCATGTGGGATGGGATGCACATACGTATTTCATGTGAGAGGTGGATTACTCTCTCTCTCTCTCTCTCTCTCTCTCAATTGAGTTACTATCCATTCTATTAGCATATTACAACACTTGGTGTGTTTAAATGATACTAGTATAATGTTTTTTATGTGGATGTAAAGGAAAAAAAATTAAAAACTGAATACATAACAAATTATTGGATAAGGTTAATTTTTTTGTCAATTAATAAATAGTAAAAGTAGATAATTAACAATAAAGTTACTAAATAAATTCTCCACATGATCATTAAAGGAAAAAAAGATTACAAAGGATTAATTACATAAAAATTTTGCTTTGTGTTTTGATCTTCATATATAATTCTGCATAATATAATAAAAATATATATTAGTAAATAAACATATAAAGACTTGATCACAAATGCATTGAATATTTTGTTCAATAGTAAATAAAGAATATAAAACTTCAAACCTGAAATTCAAATTTTTTGAAACACCTCTAGATAAACAATATTTTTAGTTATGTTGCAATGTTTCCCATTATCATCCAATACCAATATTTTAAACCACTCAACTTTACCCTAGAGATAGCCATAAAGTTGCCCATGAATGAAGACAGGTTAGGTAAAAACAACCCAACAAATGACAAAGATTGACCTTGGCTTTTACTAATGGTCATAGCAAAGCAAAGAGTAATTGGGAATTGTCTTCTTTGAAACTTGAAGCGTACCTAGATCAAAAGGTATCAAATTCATCCGAGGTATGTAAACCTTTTCTCCAATTTTATTGCCAGTCACAACAATTGCTCCAATGACATTGTTTTCCAATTCTTCAACAATCAACCTTGTTCCATTACATAATAGAAGATTGATCAATGTTCCATAGAAGCATAATTGGGACTCCCTTTTCAAAACTAATTTATCATTGGAATGCCAGAACACTTTATTTCATTTAAAAACCAGTTATTCACCACCTCAATGCCTTCATCAGCTATGCAATATGAATAGAGCTCAATACTCCTTTTCCTCACAGGAATTTGAGAAAGCACAAATTCATTAACCATTTCAACTACTTCAAGAGTAGGCGCTGAAGTGTATCTTCAAAAAAGGCATAGTTTTTCAAATTATCCAATATATTTGGATAAGTGAAATCTACAATACTCCTTAGAGGTGAAGGTGATTCTAAAATCAAGAATTCTGTTGGAATTTCAACTTCTGCAATTTTCATGGTCAATTCCTAGCTTTCCATCTCCAATTTGAACTATCTAGTCAGCAAGCAATCTCAATTTGGATCTATAGAGGAAGAACTTGTTGCTTGTAACCTCATTTTTTGTCAAAGAACCTTGCAATGTGGCCACAAATTTGATGAGTTTATGGTGGCATTTACAATTTCTTCTCTTGAAGCTCGTGGAATAACTGAAGTATTGCGAAGTCTCCTCCAAGGACAACAGTTTTCCGCCAAATGGTTCATTTTTAGACTTATTATTTGTGAACCTCAAAATATCTCTCATTGTACGATCCAAAGCCTCAAAAGCAAATCTATTTACCATGCATACTTCATCCCATATAATGAGACTTGCTTGTTGAAGTAGTTCTCTTTAGGACTTCCTTGCTTGATAGTTCACGTCAACTCAAAGTGTCAATGGAATGGAAAATCTAGAATGAGCTATCCTTTCACCAGGTAAAAGCAATGAAGCAATGCCACTGGATGTAACATTCAAAATAATTTTGCCATTGGATCTAACATCGATAATGTTCTCCAAATGAATGTATAACTGTATACAAAATAAAAACCTCCTTTGATCGAGTCCATTATACTATCATAAATTATCCTCTGATCTTCGTTTATTGAAGATAAGTAGCCTTCAAGATCAACAGACAATTGCTCCCTATTATAGTTTAGCTTCAGCTAAGAGATGATTTTGAAATTGATCGAGTGAGAATCATTTGGGTATGGCATAGACTAAAAGTCTTTCATAGACCGTCCATTTGAATTAAGTAACTTTTCAATTTCAATCAAACATAAATTTTTCAACTCTGAACTTGGATAAAAAGACCTAGTAAAAGCAAGAAGTTCTTTAATGACAATATAAACTCTAACCTATTATACAAACCAATATTTGTCTTTAAAATTTGGAAGTATAATATTAAAATCATCGAAAAAAAGTTAAATGATAATTTAAAGCATACCTTGATTCCTTAATATTCCTTGGTCATATAGATTCCATCCTGCTAAGAGTTTCCAAACATGCTCCCATACAAATTGCGGTCTATCATTGTGTTTGTCACTAATAATGTAACAAAGAGTTTTTAGTTGATTTCCAGACCTAATTTAGTTTCTTTTATACCTTCAATAAATTCATTGTTCAAGAAATGTATTGGAAAAAACCGAAATAACTCTAAGGACCATAAATATAATACTAATAATAAATTATTGAAAAAAAGAAAGCTAAAGTGAAAAATAACCAATAAAAATAGTAAAAGAATTATTATACCTTCAATAAATTCATTTTCATCCGCTAATAATCCCAATGCACATGCTTCTTCGAAAGATTGGTGTACTAAATTGCCTACTTTCCTTAACTTTAGTAACTCGTACATCCTCTCTGATAGTTAATAACATCCTCAAAGCACATCTCATCCTTTAGGAGGTATATATTGAAGCCTGCCTATTGATTGTCCCGCTTCCTAGGGAAACATTCTTGTCTTGCTTGGTTGTAAATGAAACGGCTTGGAAACTCAGCATAAGTTAAATCTCTTCCTTCTAGGTAAGAAATGTTTGCAACCATCCAAGCCTCAAACATTGTCTTTTTTTCCTTATTCTTTTGAACAACATCGTCAATTCGGTTGTCTCTAAAAATAACCAATTGCTGATTTGGAAGATGAAAGCTTAATCTCTGAACAGGAGGCCACCTATGATGCATATCAAATGCAAAAATTCTCCAGATAGCTTCACATGTAGAAAGATAGCGACAACCATAGTAATTTTTGATCTGTCAACCACCCTTATTAATAAGATCTCCTGTTGGTTGTGTCACTGAATGGAACTCTATCTTGTCCTTTATTGACATACTTGAAGAAATATTAATCGAATTCTACTTGTTACAAGTATTCAATGTTGATATGAGCTTGATACTTCATCAGAAATTTTGGATTGTAAGGAACAACAAATCTGTTGTCCAAGACAATGTCCTTTCTTATAGTGGTTACTCCTATTTCTTCTTTTGTATATAGGATAACCATCTTCATCAAATGATGTGCTTTCGCAAACTTCTTTGGGAAAAATTTTGAGTATTTTCTTTCAATCATACATGGTGAGTTTGGATTAACCATGCCGCAAGGACCATGCATCATTAATTTAGTAACAGTTCAAATAGTCGAGGATATTTTCCTTTGTCTAAAAGATATCACACGATCAATAGATTTAGATGTCTGTAGTTTATCATATGGGTGCAATCATAATAGAATATGTGCATGAGGCAACCTTCTTTTTGAAACTCAATTGTATACATACCTGAACATAACAAAAATCCACTTCGTCTTAATATAAACCATTGATGGAAATAATATTTATGTTTTATTATAATATTTCAAAAGTTGAAAATGACTTACAAATAATGATCAATATTATTACCTATAACTTTCCCAAAAATACATCCCTTTTTAAGGTCAATTAATATTTGATCCAACTTCATTTGGAATACTTTAGGCAATATAGGTCAATCTTCTACTTTAATATCCCTCTCTAACAAATCTTGTTATATTTGCCTCTGAGGATTTAACTTAACAAATAAATTGGGATATCCATACCTCTTACCCATTGCATCCCAATTGTTAAACATGTACCTCATCCCCAAGTAAGGAGGATAGAATAATGCGCATTCCTAAGCTGCTGATCTGTTTCACCTCTTGTAATGGCCTCCTCTAAGCCACACAAAATGTCATACCTAATCACATTTTGATTTAATCTCACCCACTGAATTCTCTTGTGCTTCAATCATCGTGTACGTCAACCAAGAACTGTTGGAATAATCTTCATAAGATATTTCCATGCTCTACTTGTCTCTTGTATCTTGAATGCAATGAACTCCCTCAATGTTACTCTAACTCTTTTGAAACTATTATTGTTCATGATAGAATCCCTTAAAGGGATGTTCTCTTGTATCCGTCTTCTCCAAATGAAAATAATAGTATTGAAAGAGGATGAAAGCAATGTGAATCTCATGAATTCGTTGCAAATACCATCATTTTTCTAACAATGATATCCTCCCTTGATCGGAAGCATTAAAACCCCAACTATTAGAGCAACAACTTCATTAGCAGATGTGATATTATAATTTCTTGCATCTAATCTACTTCAAAACAACCTCAAACAAACATTAGAAGTAGGTTGATGATTTATAAAATCTCATACCCTTCTAAAGTTTTTGCCAAAACATTGTGTTGATTAATCATGTCCCTTAAATCCTCTACTAAAGTCATGTCCAAATTTGAAGTTTGTCGTCCATTACTGAAAACAAATAACAATTTGATTAAATATGCTTAGTAGAAGTATAATTATGAATTCATTTTTCAGAGAAGTTAATAGTTAAGGAAAAGATTAAATATGTAAATAAAAGTGTACCTGAAATGTTATTCTATTGGATATCTCATTTAAGTATCATATATATACAGCTTGAAAATTTGGTTAGACAACCTTTAACTGGAAGCAAAGAGCCTATTTTGTGAAAATTCTCCCATGTAGAATAAACTGGAGGTGCTTGACTATTGTTCAAAGCGGTTTCAACCTTGCCACCAATAAAAGTGAATGAAAACATACTATTGTATTATCTAATATTTTCAAAAAATGAGCACTTCTCCTATCAATGCCATTTAGCAAATTAAACAATAAATCAGGGGTCTTTGAAAGTGGAAGCTGGATCTTTCCTTTCATACAACAAATTGAAAATTATGGATCCGTAGAGCTTCTGGACTTTCCTTTCCTCGTACCATAGAAGCGTAATAAAATTCACACTGTAATAAAAGTCTCCAAAATCCAAGCATTCTATCAAGAAGAAAACTTTTATGGTTAATACTTTCAATATAACTACTTGATATATGGTACAAAAACTTTAGAAATTATTTCAAGTTACCTTCATTCTAGATTGTTCCAATAGAGGATTGTATAAAAATCTACCATGTTTTCATTGATGGATAGGTAAGATGGAGTAGCATCTATTCATATGAAGAGAAAATAACTAATAAATTAGACTTCAAGCAAGTTATAACATTCATAATCTTTTTACATACTATTGGAAAGGAAAGGATATAAACAAAAATTAGATTCCTACATTCAAGCTCAAACTTGACATGTGATATAATAGATGAAATAATAGACCTCCTCTTAACTTTGTGCTTTCTAATGTTCACTAACCTTAGAAGAGTCAATGTTTGGCCTCTTTGAAGAATTGCAATTGCGATGGGCATTTGTAAAGTGACATTTTTGTCAGTACAAATCTAAATTTAAACACATCAAATTTTTAGGTAAAAGGCTAATCTAAATGATTTATTAAAAGTATAAAATTTTAGTTGCCATCTCTATCCTCAATTAACTATCCATTTTTAAATGTATAGTGAATTAAGGAGATGATTGAAGGAATCTTAAAGGTAGCTAAAAAAAGTTCAGAATGACAACAAAATATTCCTTATAAAGTAGTTATTCCCATTTACTATGTCTTTTCCACTCCTTTGTTTTCTCTTTTCCATTATCATTTCACTATTAATTTGATAATGGGGAGAAAGAAAAAGTAATACGGTCTAAAATTCTTAAATGATTTTAATACTCTTATGGTAGCACAAAAACAATATTGTGTATGATTTTAAGAATAGATAAATAAATAAATAATTGAACATTTAAAAAACTAAATCCATCAAATCCAGCAATTAAGTGCATTCATTTAAAAATAAAATAAAAATAAGTCAAAATTGGAATAAAATAATTTAAGTGCATTCAATTCATTATGTTAATAGAGTGTAAATGCATAATCAGTTCTGTGATTCATAATAGATGGATTTGAACCAAATTTATATAATTTTCTTTATATAGAAAATCATAAAATCAAAGTAGATATAATTTGGATTTAAATTAAATTATATATACAATATAATATATAACACACGAAATTATGCATAGAAGAAATAAAAGCAAACTAACTAAATTGGATGTGCAAACAAAACTAAAAAAAATATCTTTGTCTAGAAAGTTTTAAAATTTAAAATTAAAAGTACTATCCATGAGAATCTCAAAAAAGACTTTATTTAGATTTTTTAAATTCAAATTGTGATACTTAATAAATGGATATGTATGACATTTATATAATAAGATACCAACAAAGCATCTATTTTCTTTTTCTAAATATGATCATCACTAAAATTTTGAATTAATTTCTAAGACTTTAAACAAATACCATTTGTTAAATCTAATAATGGGCTTCTTGAATTTGACGATTCCATTGGCATGGACTGTCAATGTTAGCATCAAACCTTTGTTACCTGCATAATAATTTAATTTTCAACGTTAATATTTTAATAACAACGAAAGGAGATTAAATAGACTATTTATAGAAAATGATAGGCATATCAAATGTAGTAATAAATAATATCATTATTTTTTGAATTACCTCTAACATTTTGATTAAAAGAGAGTGACGATGCTTGGGCTCCTTGATCTGGCTATAGTATGAGGATTTTATTTTCACCTGTGTACATATATAAATTTTTTATTGAATTGGCATATTCTTGGTCTTCAAATCATCAAATTAGTCTATATATATATATATATATATATAATGCCATCACTAATGACACGAAAATTATCACTAATAGAGTATATGCTATTATGTCACAAATTAACACAATTATTTGTTGATTATTAAAAAAATAAATGATATTTTGCATATTGTTAGTTATTTCCATATTAAAAAAATAATACGATTTCCATAATATAAAAACACAATAAAAATGGAATAAAAATAATTTAAATGCATTCATTTCATTACGTTAATAGAGTATAAATGGGTAATCAGTTGTGATTCATAATAGATGGATTTGATCCAAATTTAAATTATCTTCTTTATATAGAAAATTATCAAATTACCAATTTGGAAGGAACATGCATCTAAATATGGAAATAAAACTTGTATTAATATATGATTTAAATAAATCACTAATAAGATAATATACTAAGGGAAAGGAATCTCCAAGAATATGGATCTAAAACTTGTGTTAATATATGATTTAAATAAATCACTAATAAAATAATATACTAAGGAAAAAGGAATATGTCACATTGTTAATATATATATATATATATATATATATATATATATATATATATATACACATCAAATGAAACTTGCATACACGTTCATTGTTTTCTAGTCCTAACGAAAACTTAATACATGTCCGTCTTTTTTGATGACCTTTTCACCTTGTGGTGTAAGGAATTGCTTCTTTTTTAAGCATCTTAGCCTTTAATTTTAAAAACATAAAGAGGTAAAATGGATGGTGGATATTCTCCGTGGAGGAAGAGGATTTCTTTCCAGAATATAAACGAATTTTTCTTAAAGTGTTAAGCTATAGAAGCAAAGCCAACATGCCAACGGGAGTAGTTGCAAAAACAAATAAAGATGAATAATTAGGGACCCTATTCCTCTTAATGAGATATCGAGTTAATAAAAAAATATTGGATGAATAATGAAACTTGTAATACTATTTTCAACATAAAGCAAATGTTTGTTAACATAATAAAACAATATACTTATTTTTTCTATCACGTTTTCCTTGTATTTGTATATTTCTTTGCAATCGAGCTTGTTTTGGGTCATGAAAAACGACTCAAATTGTTGTCCATCACGTTCTAATATTGAGAGTAAAGATAAAATGGATGAATAATGAAATATTGTAGTGAATGTCTCTATTATATAATGAGCATTTTCATCCCTTTAATAATTCAAAATTGAATTTCAAATTTATTTGTTATAATTAATATATTTAATATAATTAAAGATATTTAATCAATGTATTTGCTTGACATATTTTTCATCAATAATAGATAAATGATTTAAAGATATTTAATCAATGTAATGCAATCCCATTATTAAATATAGATGATTATCAATGATATGCTAATAATATGTAATAATTGCAGTTTGATTTTTTTCAAAAAAATTATTGAAAAGCTTCTTAAAGATGTGGGCCATAAAACATTCTCAATGCACGTGTAAAACTTTCCCGACTGAATATTAGTATTATAGATTTTTCATGTGATACGGTTTAATATTCTCCTTTTGTTTTTTTAATTAGAATTTTAAATAATTATCATATTAGAATAAATTAGATTTTATATTTATCAAAATTAATTGTATTAAATCAATTTAATATCAATTAATGATAAAATCAATTAAGTACATCAGGTTAAATTTTGAATTTTGGAATATAAAACTAAAATTGAATTTAAATGAAATTGATATCAATTAAAAATAATATTTTATAACATTGATATTAAATAAGAATAGATATGATTTGTATACTATGGAAATACCTTTATATATTTTTCATTAAGAAGTAATGAAATTAGAGAAGTTGTATAGATATTTCATTTCATTTGCTAAGATTATTATTAGACTTTTAATTTATCATTATAAACAATCGATATGATTTGTATACAAAGGAATTGATTGATTTTTAGTTTATGATGAAAAATGTTTTGCTCCATAGCCAGTTACCATTTGTGATTGTTGATAGGAGTTCAAATGGGTGGAGTATTACTGACATGTGTGTGAATTGTATTTTCGATTGAAAATAGAATAAAAATATAGTAAATTATATTGGTAATATATAATAAAATAAAATGCATACTAAAATCAATTAGAAATAATCATTAAAATAAAGATTTTCCATTTTTATTCAAAAAACTCACTGCCATAATTTAAGTCTGATCACCTTAATTTTTTAAAATTAGTATTAATAATTTCAAATTATAATCAATAAGAAATTAAATTACAATTAATATTAATATTACATTTATTTAAAATCATTACTTAATTAATTTTAAATAGGAAACTATTTAACCGATATTAAAATAAATTTCAAACAAAAAATTTCATTACAATATAAGAATAACATCATATTAAATCTTGAATATAAAATTAAATTGATATCAATTAAAATAATATCAAAAAATTGATATATCAAATAAAATGATAATAACAAATTGATATAAGTGGTAATATTTATGTATTATTCATTATATTTATCATTATTTTATTTGATTAAAGTCTATATATTTTCAACCATGAAATATTTTTTAATTATTTGATTTATTATTATTGCTAAGATTTTTTTTATTTTATATTTGGTTAAAATTGATGGAAATTTTAGTAGAGCATGACAAAAACAAAACAAATAAAAACAAAAGATATTATCAAAGTATTAATGAAACAAAAAAGCAACATTGATTAATTCTGTTAAATACCATATTGTCAAAGAGAATGACATTGGAAACACACTTTGACTTGGCATTGAAATCCTAGGGTCCCCATAGAGGAGACAAAGGCAAGCTAAGACTTAATGACGATAGAAATATCAAATGGCAGCTTGTATACCGAAACCCGCCATTTTAGCTTGGCTGAAGTTTTGAGCTCGCTAAAAACTTCCAGCCCACTAACCCGTCCGCTTACGCAGAGTTTTGGCGAGTTGGGGTGGGCTTGGCCCATCGGCAAGCCTTTTCCTTTTACAAAAAATTCATAATTTATTGGTAAAAAAAGACACGTGTGAGCCAAAAAAGAAAAAAAATAAGAAATATGTACACTCACCAACATAATAACACTTACAATTGACAATATTTACTCACAATTAAAACTTAAAAATAAAACAATATGACAACTCATAAACAACACTATTAATAATTATTTTTTAATCAAAGTTGATGTATAATTGTTATGGATCTTGAAAAATTGAGTATACATAAATAAAAAATATTATTTAAAACTTTTTTAAAAAAAATTCAGGAAAACATTAAAAAAATTTAGATTTTTTTTTTAATTTTTTAGTGGGCCAACCCACCTAAAACGGACTAGGCTAACTACTTCAACCTATTTTATTTTGGTTGGCTTCCCGCTCCACCCCATTTTTGGTAGACTTTTGGCTAGGCAAACTTAAAGAGGCATCCCATTTTGATAACTCTAACTGAGGATTATTATGCTTGATTCTAGGTCAAAACACAAAGGCAGCTTGGATGTGTGATTGTTCTAAGGCTACATGAAGTGACAGAACCATGGTAATAGGGGCAAGGATAATACATGTACATCGCATAAAATGAGGTACATTATGCTATAACTTAATATTTTGTCCCATTTAAAGTTAATTAGAGTCAAACTCAATTAAATAATAGAGATAAAAATGTGCTACATTTATATAATTATTAAAAACTTAAATTTGTTTATAGGGCCATATTCCACCTTTGTTAACCTATATCCATCCTTGACTACAGGACATGATAACTTCAATATTAATTATGTCAAAAATATGATGTAGGGGATTAACTTGAATTCTCAAGTTTTATTATTATTATTATTATTTTGGCAAATAGTTGCTTCCCTTTTGAAGTAAATATAACATAGGTGACTTTGATGCACAAAAAATGACAATGCTTTGGAAATATAAGACTTTAGATCTATAAGGTAATTGCAAAAATTTGGGCTAATAAGGTAAGGGTCCATTTGGCACGCCTAATAGGATAAGAGATGATAATGGTATAAGACTTAGATTAGATATTATAAGGCTTGATAAACTTTCAATACTATATCGTATTTGGTGTAGTACTATATAAGATATTATATTTTATATGCTATAACACTATTATTTTTTTACGAATAATATTAAAAAATTTATATTGTCCCATCCACGCATAGCGCAAGTTCAAAATACTAGCAATTAAATACTTTAACATATCATTTTATATTTTTATTATGCAACTATAATTAAATTTATTTATTTTTACATAGATATGCCTTAATTGTTTACAATGCACATGTATGAGAAAAAATAATATTTAAATTCGTATGATCCAATATTTCTTAATAATTTAATAGAAAACACATAAATAAGTGAGCCCATAGTATAGTGATAGACTCCTGCATATCTCAATAAACTACAATTGGTTATGAATTTGACTCTCATCCACATCCTTATCCATATTATATATAATAAAGTATACATATATTACTTTTAATTCATTTTTCAAATAGTTATTATGAATTATATAAATAAATAATGTTATAATAACTATTACTTAAAAGAGGAATTTATTAATATTTAAATCATAAAGTTTGGTTAAATTTTTTAAAAAATATAAATTTTATATCAATATAATTTATGATATTTTATATATAATTACTTATATTTTAATTTTTAATTTAATGTTTTTATTAAAATTATCTACGATTTTTTCCTTAAAACTATCAGACCTTTTTTTAATTAAATGTTGTTTGTTAATTTATTTCACACATGAATTTGTTAATTCAATTTTATTATTTGTTAGAGGCTAAAATTGTCAATATGAACTTTTCTACATGAGCTTTCTTCACTATTGAGAGGTAAAAATATCTCTTGTGGGTCCCATGCATACTTTTTATGTTCCCCTCTTTCTTGGGTGATCCAAATGATCCAAATGACCTAAGAGAAAAATTCATCTGTTTTCTCTCATTAATTTTTTTCTCTTTCCTCAATTTCTTGATCCAAAGGAGTGTTGTGTTAAAGGAATGGTAATGTAGAATTGAATTGAAATCTCCCAAATGTTGCAAAAACAACTTTTTTTATTCAGGATTATATTTGAATTTTTATATTCTACTTTTGAATACTATAATCAAATTCTAAAATAATTTTTGTAGGATAAGAAAACACAATGTGTACTTTCAAAGTTGAGCATCTAAAACAATCTACAATTAGTTTTATTTATGTTTCAAATTGGATAAAAATTTGATATAGAGGTGGGACAAGGACTTCATTGAACAACCAGCAACTTGATAGAGTTCCAAAGTATCGTAGCTTTGGTTCTTATCAAATTAACGAAGTGATCAAACTTGGATTGCAAGAACACATAATATATGGTGCAACACAAGTCATTTCTCAAGAAAGCATGTTAATTAGTAAAGATTTTTGTTTTGTTAGGGGGCGGGGGTTGATGCATAAAAGAGTAAATAAAATTCAAAATTGATTAATATTTTGAACTAAACACTAGCACAAGAAGTTCTCAAGACTCATGGGAAAATCTATCATCAACTCAAGATTTTTGTCAAATGCATGCCATTAAGCTAAATTGAGTTATTAGAGGAACTTCAACTAACAACCCACAATTAGGCCTAGAAATCTCTAAGAGATCAATAATGAACACAAATTAACTAGGATATTAAAACGTCAATCCTTAATCAATTCACGTCAATCATCAAACCCAATTGAAATTATCTTAGATTAGACCTAATCATATTCTTCAACCCTTAGGAGATCGATTAATTCCACACTAATATACCAATTAATATAAAATCAATCACACAACTCATTCAAGTTCAACATTCAATATCATTCATGAGGAAAATAAATGAGAAGCAAGCAAGGAGATTGAAAAAATAGAAACGTATATTGAAATTCACTATAGAGAGTTAGAGTTTCAAGATTACAACCATGATCTCTTGAAGCTCTTTGCACTAGCTAAGAGAACTACTCATCCATAGCCATGGAGGTAACAAGCAAAATGTGCACAAAATTAAACAAAGAGAAAGAAGAATTTTAAGGAGAAGAAGAAAGAGATGAAAACCTAAAAGAGATATGTAGAGAGCCAAGAGAGAAGGAAAGAATAAAAACTAGGTCTAAATCCTAAAAATGAGGTCTCAAATGTTTTCCTAACTCTAAGGGCCAAATACACCATCAAAGTTTCCTAAAAAGGGCCCAAAGTGCACTGCAAATGTCAAATATCAAGTAATGGAAGAAAAATACAGGTAGAGTTCACACTTATCACAACTGCTACACATATTAAAAGCTTAATCATAAAGTTTTGATACATTAATTTAATATGAGTATATTTAATTCAAACCATACAAACCTTCTCCAAGAACACATTGGAAGATATTGCCCAATGACAAATTTTGTTTGTTTTGGTAAAGTTAATATTTCATAACTTGGAATGTCACTATCCCACATTATATTTTTCTTGTAAATAAAAGTTTGATTAGCTCAACTTATTGTTTGAGATTGCAAAATTTAATTTTTTTTTATAATTATTAGGGATAGAGACTACACAATATCAAGCAACATAGGATGAGATTAGTAAATTATATAATCTTAACTATTAAGTAAAAAAGTAAATCAATAAATTATATATCCACATGACACATTATACATATTCAATAATTTAAACAATTATTTTTTATTAATAATTAAAAATGTCTACTTTATTTTTAGGAAAATGCTAGACAATTAAAAAAATTTCCAAAATTTTGTATTTAGAATAATGTGTAATAAATGCTAGCCTTTAAATGAATTAGTGGACTAAATTATTTTATTTTATTTAATCATCATTGTATTTTCTATTAAATATTTTGTATATATTTTTCTACATGTGTAGCATCACTTTTATTTTAAAGTGCAAGACTCAAATGCAATGAGAAAACTAATGCATTTAATTCTGATCTAATATATATAAGAGTAAGACCTTGAGTAAGGCTTGAAGCTTGTACTAATTGGGTAAGCTATTGGTCTATAGATTCAGTCTAACTTGTGCAGCTCTCAAGTTTGGTGATTGGCTACTACAATGCATTGAGTGCATAAAGGCCTCTCAAATGTGTCCCTCCAACTACAAAGTGGTGGTAAATCATGATGTTCACATGGTGTGCATTGGATGGCTATTTGATCATGCGACACACTCTCTCTGTCAATAGATGATTAAGGCCCCAAGTTCATCTATTACTATAAGGTCTTGCTTTGGTAATGTGTAGGTTAGAAGCATAGTTTTCTATTCCTTCTTCATTTGTAAGCTTTGGAGATTTTGCTAGGGTTTTCTCTATTGATAAGATCTACCTGTTTAGGTCTAAAGTTAAGCCTCCCATCATTGAATTCGTTTAGG
Organism: Dalbergia oliveri; assembly: GCA_030441495.1. Taxonomy (NCBI): domain Eukaryota; kingdom Viridiplantae; phylum Streptophyta; class Magnoliopsida; order Fabales; family Fabaceae; genus Dalbergia; species Dalbergia oliveri. Next base: position 33,938,765 of record JAMLFY010000001.1, on the reverse strand, counting down.
GACAATGAGTAGTCTAGTTAGGATGTCGACATTGCTTTATTAGAACATGGCTGGAATGGCAAAGTGCCTAGTTGGGATTTGTACCAGGACTTTTCCTCCAAGCTTAATATCTATGCCTTTTGTTGGTTGAGCTTATCTTTCTTCAGTCGATTAAGGATCTGCTAGATCATTTCTCATAGGTTTATGAGACTATGCCATGGGAGGAGAGAGGTTACTTCCACCTACCAATCTTTTGGTGAAGCGGGAATGAAATGGTCGATCCCTTTAGAAAGAAGATCTTATTGTCGCTTCAACAATAATGCAATTTTAGTACTTATGTTAAGTTAGTTGTCAACCTAGTCCTGGGTTCTTGTAATCATTATGGTGAATCATTCTGGTTAAGTTGTCGACTTAGGGATTAGCAAAGGCCATGGATTTCTTGGTCTCGTTGCCAACTTAGGAGACGAATATGGTTCGCCTAGGATATGCGAAGATGCCTAGTCCGAAACAGAGAGCTCTTAGTTGGGTTGCTGACTTAGGACTTGGTCGGGTGTCTTATGTTCAATATGCTTTGATGCTGGCCTAAGGCGAAGCCGTGTCTTGGTTTGGTTACTTTGGTGTTTGTAAAGGTTTGACCTGGTAACTTTGTTTGAGTAGTGATGTTTAGATTAAGTTTGAATAGGGATATGAGGTTAGTTAGTTTGAACTCATCTTGGTCATATTGGAGCAAACTGAAAGTGGAATGATTAGTGATGAACCTACCAAGACTTGTTTGGAGACTCGGCTTAAAAGGTGGAGTGTCTTGGTCGAAATGTTGACTGGTGCTTATGTTGATCGAAAGTTGATTGGGAACAACAAGTTACCTAGTTCGAATTGCAACTTAGGATTTATGAAGTTCGAGGTGTCTAGTCAAATATGGACTTAGGATCCATTTCCTAAGTTCATTTGGCAACAACAAAGCATTAGTCAACTTATCGACCTTTGGTTCAATTGAGACTTGGCAGAAATGGCAGAGCACCTAGTCGGTATATCGATTTAGGGTTTTAGGATGGTGCTTAGGTGATAAGCCTTTGGTGCCCTAATCTTAGTGAGTCATTATTAGCTTAGAATGAGCTGATCGGCTTGTAGCACATTGTATTGATTCTTCTTTTGCATGAGACCCAATTGAGAGAGAATTGGTGTTTTAGGGAGTGTTATATTTTGACTTAGTGGTATGAAAGTGTGCTAGAGTCATAAGGGTGCACCAGAGTCATGATGCATGTAAGCTTAACATGGCTATTTGGGAGCGAACTAAAGCCATAGTAAGAGCTTGACCTAGTTGCATTGGAGCGAACCAAAGTCATTATGAAAGCTTGATTGTCTTCTTTACTTTTGTGCTTCCAAGTTATGACTGACTAGTGCTGTGTTGTAATCAACTAGTGATGTTGTCGATTGAGTCCTTTGAGTTGAGTAATTGAACATTAAGTCTATTATGCACTTTGTCTATTTTTCTTTCTTGCTATAAAGTTATGCTCATCTATAGTGAGTGTTGGTTATTGGGAAGTCCAGCTTATGCCCTTGTTATGCTGGGTAGCTTGGAGTAGATCTGACTCTCGACCTTCAGTTGTGTTAGGGCACATGCTCACCATGGATAGAGGATGGTTCAGGTTTGCACGTCTTGTTCCTGGGGAACTTCAGGGATCGAGAGGTTCGCTTGGACTTTTAGTGGTGCTCCTAAATGTACTCGGCATGGAGCCAAGGATGGTCCATGTTTGCATGTCTTGGTCTGCCAAGGGAGCTTGGAAATGGATCCAAAGTCTCCGAAACTTTCAATTGTGCACAGGAGGAGCCCAACATGACTCCAAAGACAACCTGAGTGGCACACCTTGTTTTGTTGGGTGGTTGGAGTGGATCTAGGTCCACTCAGATTTTCAAATTACATCGAGAACATGTTGGCCGTGATTTGAGGATGATCCAAGTGGCACACTTGTTCTGGGGAAGGTTGGAGTGGATCCAAGGTCTATCTAGACTTTCAATTATGCACTGAGAGGAGCTCGGCATGAATTCGAGGACGGCTTGGGTGGCACACCTTGTTCTTCTGGGGAGAGGTCAGATAGATCAAGATCTGCTGGACTTCAGCATTGTGCATGAGACATGAATCCAAGGACGGTCTTGGTAGCACACCTTGTTCTACCAGGGAGCTTGCAGTGGCATCTAAGGTCTGCCAAACTTTCAAGTTGTGCACTATGAAGAGATTGGCATGAATCCCATAATGGTTCTTACTGGCACACTTTGTTCTGAGAGGAGATCAAAGTGGATCCAAGGTCCCCTAGACTTTTAGTTATACTCCTGAGTACCTTCTAACAATGGTGAGTGCTGGAGAAGGCCTGATGTTTGGCAAATAAAAATGGTATAGATATGTTTGGCATATGAAAATATTCGGATCATAAATGAATTAATTCTTGAGATGAAAGGATATGCCCTATCTACAAAATCTTCAAATTATGATAAGCTGGTTTTAAGAACAATAAAGACATCTTCAGATATGGTAGCATGGCTCAGTTCTAGAAGTGAATACGTAGTTCCTGAATTAGGTTGCTAAAGGACTTGAGTCGAAACTCTATCGGAATGGGGGGTACTAACTCAAATTACCAACTTAGGGTTTAATGTTCCTAATTATTTAATGCTGAAAAGTAAGTCAATATAGTAATATGCTCATGATGACAAATCAAAGAGTTATATACAATGTATTTATGAGGAACGAAAAGGTTTATAGAAAACTCCCCTATGATCTATGACTTTCTTCTTGAGGATATGACAGCAATATGTCAAGATATATAGTATCAAAGCTCTAGAGGCAACATTGGCCTATCAAAGATAATGTCTCATCTAGGAATATTTATATCAAAGTCAATTGATTAGTATAGTAAAAAATTTTCATATCAAAGTTATTTGAGTATGTGAATAATGTATGCCTTACACTTAAAAAATTCTTCACATTGCCATTGATTGAGAATTGAGAAAACTCGATCATATGTTGATTCAAGATGGCTAACTATGTTGGTTAAGCCAAGATGATATTTGAATATCCAATTCTTGTAAAAAGGATATATAATGTTTATATATATATATATATATATATATATATATATATATATATATATATATATGGCATACCAAGCTTTGGTGAATGGTCTGTGCTCTGTTTCTAAGTCCAAAGGTCTTGGTTTGATTCCCACCATGAATTTTATAATATTATGCAATTCTCCTCCTCCTCTTTTTTTTTTTATTTAAATTATGGGCTAGGCCCAAGTGTTTTGAAACCCTAATGGTTTTCTTCCTTAGTAGGATGGGGGAGTGCCCCATGAAGCCATGTGCCGACGAAGTCCAGGGAACTGTGCGAGGTTGGTACGGTGGTGTGTGCCCTTCACACCCAGGAAAGATGGCAAAGGGCTAGCTTTGTGGAGTTGAAACGGTGCCGTTGTGATCCCCACCATACGGTGTTTGGCAATGGTAGGGATATGACGTTGTTATAGTTCGGCAGTGTCGTAACACTTCTACCTCTTCTTGGCGTGCATCCTTAGGCTTGTGAGGTTTTGTGATGGACAATAGTAGATGGGTGCGCTGTTAAGGAGTTTGCCAAAGGCGCCATCGAGCTTTTCAGGATGTGACCTTGGATCAATGGTAGCAGGTAGTGGTGTTCGGTGTTTGGGTGGGGTATTGCCACTCCTCTTTCATCGCTTGTCGTGTAAGACGCGACTGTAGCCTTAGTGATGTGGTTAGTGGGATAGCTCCAAGTCCAGGTGTATGATGAGGAGAGGCGAAGGGTAAGCGTAGGTGGTGAAGGTGGCATGACGGTGAACTCACCTTGCCGCCATGGAGGTCTTCTTCTTTTAGGGCCTCTCACGTGCGATGCATATTTTGATCATCCTTTTTGGCAAAAACAATGGAGAAAACACATAATTAGTCAATAGGAACTATAGTGTAGGTTCATGATCTAAGATTTGTGTTTGTTGTATTATTTGGAATCATGCGAAACACAAGTGAGATGTTGAATTCCAGGCATACTTGTGTCAAGCTTGTGTATAGAATATAGTCCTATGCAATTCACATAAAAATGTTGAATTTATGAAATAATCAAGAGATATAACTTGGAATTCACTTTGAGAGAATTATGGTGAGATATCACTTGGAAATTGATTTATTTGATGAGAGACGCTCCTGAAAAGGATTTGTTCCTGTTAACGCTCAGGGACGAGGCAATGAGTGATCGCTGGGAGAAGGCACGGACAAAGAGCGGCTCCTACCTCCAGCGGAGGGATACATGAATGAACCAATTACACACTCGATTAAGAGGGATCCTGAGTTGGATAGGTATGAGACTATACAGTTAAGGAGGGCTTATATGAATTGATTGGTACTGCCTATGCCACAAAGATACATCTTTTTTTTGTAGCCCATCACGAAAGAACTCCACAGTGAGCGTTGACTTGGGGTAATTTTGGGATGGTTGACCTCCTGGGAAGTTTTCCCAGGAAACGTGTGAGTGAGGATAAAGAACATTGAAAGACCCGTGTTGATTTGTGGGACGTCAATCCATAAAACAGGAGGGATGTTACAAATGGTACAGAGCCTGCACCTCTCCCAGTATGGTGTGGTTCAGGACAAACCAGCGGAAGCTGGGCATGTAACGCCTGGGACGAGGCAGGGAGTGATCGCCTGAGAAGGCAACAAAGACGGCTCCTGCCTCCATGGAGGGGTACATGAATGAACCATTACACACTCGAATGAAAGATCCTAAGTCTGTATAGGTATGGGACTATACAATTAAGGAGGGCTTATATGAATTGATTCTACTACCTATGCCACAAAGATACATCTTTCTTCGTAGCCCATCACAAAAGAACTCCACAATTAAACATGCTTGACTTGGGGTAATTTTGGGATGGGTGACCTCCTGGGAAGTTTTCCCAGGAAACGTGTGATTGAGGACAAGCACGCGAAAGAACCGTGTCAATTTGTGGAGACAGTAAATCCATAAAGCAGAGGGATGACACTTGTCATGGTGATTGTTTGCGGTCTGCTTGTCTCAGGAACCTTGGTGGGGTAGGCTTCTTACCAGCCCCAGTGGGCACCAATGTTCTTATTTAGAAGTGGAGGTAAGGTTGTAAATGTCCTTCGTCTGTGCCGGCGGAGTGAGGTACTTTCGAAGATACTTAAGTGCTTAAGTCAGTGAATGAATGATGTATAGAATGGTAAAAACGTAATCTATTAATATTATGTTACCTGAAGGCATTGAGTCCCTTATATAGTGAGAAGTGACTCGTGATTAGTTAGAAAATAATCTTCTCTTAACATGGAGATATTTGAACATTTAGTAGAAATTAGATATATTTTGTATTTGTAGAAAATATAGTATAACTAGTCGTTACTGTTATGCATTGGATAATAATAAAATTAGTTTGTTGACCATTTTAGAAAATAAATAATTTATTTAAATATATCTTATAGAAAATTGAGTATATAAATTTATTTAAAAATAAGTTAATAGTTAAATAATTAAATAAATTGATAAAATATAAAAGTGTTATTCTATTTTATATTTTATTTTGAATATCATGTTTATAAGTTTGAAAAAAATCTCGATAAATGACCTATAATAATAAAGAGCCTACTATTTTATGAAAATTTTACACATTTCAAAAGTTGAAATTGTTGAATAATAAAAGAGAATAAGTAGATAATTTTATTATATCATGAGCCATTTATCGGGATGAGAATGGATATCCATAACAAAGAGAACATGTCCTATACCTCCGTCTCCATTTAGAATTTTGCATCTCATTCCCTATCCTTATATACTTTGGGAATGCAACATAATCCAAACTAAAAAAAATAAAAAATGAATACATAATGCAAACCCAATATAGATAATTAAAAAAATAAATATATGTCATCTTCGCCCTATTAACAACGGCTCCACCCCTATAAAGATAAAATATGTCCATATTCTCATCTCTATTGTGAGTAATCTTTACGTGTATTCACTTCAACATTTTTTAGTCATCTAGGCATTTATATCTTTTTAATAAGTTAAAATATTTTATTTATAAAAATATAAAAATATATTTCCTAATTAATAAAAAATTAATAAATTTAATTTATGTGATTTCAATTACACTCTATTTCCTTGTATATACTTTTAGTAAATTAAAATATCAATTTTAAAATATATGTTATAATTAATGTGTTATAATTAGTAAAAAAAATCACCTATAATCTTGGTTTATGTCATCTCAATTATTGGAGTAGTATATCAATTATACAATTATTTTCAATAAAAAGTGATGTAATTAGTTAATTTTTTTTAACAATTAGTATCATTATCAAAGAAGTGTAAATTGTGGGATTGTTTTTTTAAATATTTTAATGCTGAAAAATTAGTCTTGTTTTTCAAAAAAATTAATATGAAACAATTGTGGAATGGATAAATTGGAATATTTAGGTTGTAAAAAATTAAATATAATATAATGAGACAAGTAGATTTTTTAAAGATTTTTAAAAGCTCTACATTTGCAGTTAGAAACTTCTCCTCCCAACCTCGTTCTTATTTAAAATTTTTCCTTTTATCCCCATTCTCATCCTTATCAGGTTTCTATTTCTTATTCTAGAATATTTGAATCCTACTATATTCACAAGTTTATTAAAAAAATTTCAAAAAGCAAAAAAAATTTCAAAATACATTGAAATTTGAAATACAAATATCCATAATAACAAATATGACTAATGCAATATAATTCAAATTAAAAATAAAAATACATACATGATGCAAATTAAATCTAATAAAGATAATTAAAAAATAAAAGTGTGCTAAGATTTTCTTCTTGTCATTAATTATTATAATTATAATATTTATTTGGTAATGTAATTATAATGGTTTTGCTATCTTTAATACTATAACTATATATATAAAATTTTAATTTTATAATATATTCAATTATCATTTTATTTATATTATTTGTTATTTGTTAAATAATTTTAATTGAACTATTTTGTTAAATAATTTTAATGAAGAGAGATATGAAGGTATGATTGGAAAAAGAATTAATAATTAGAAGGTAAATTAAATTCAAAAAATTATTTTAAATATTAAGATAATAAAAATGGTGGGGACATAATTTTATGGGTGAATAACACATAAAAAACTATTTATCTTATAAATATTAATTATTATTATTATATATAAATTATAGATTATATTAAATCCTTCAAAAAAATGTTAGCTATGATATTAAGTTTTATTAAAATATCAAAACTAATATAGTATAGCATGTATTATTATATTTTTATTATCAATATCATTAGTATAATGTGGCAAATTTTATATATTATAATAATTTTTAATAAATTATATATTTTACAATTAAATCTGACATGCAAAAATAAAATTACATGTAATTAATGTTATTCTTTAAAATTTTAATTTAAATTTGAGAGTGATTGATTGATCATATTTATATGTTGATTTGCAGTATTAAATTTTTAGTTATAATTTGTTGATCACGATAATATTTGTTGTGATTTTAATTAATAAAATAATTTAAAGTTAATATAACTATTATGTCAATGATAGTACAAATTTAAGGTTGACTTAATAATATCGATTTGACATCTCTTCTCTAAATTCATGGATCTATCCAAAGCTAACATAGATTATGATTAAAATATATATATCTCATTAATTTTTACAATATATTGTTCCAAGGATTTAATTTTAATGCATTGTTAATGTAAAAAGATATTTTACATAGATATTCAATTATATAAAATTGAAGTATTCAATCTAATTACCATATTTAAATGTAATCTAAATATAACAAAACAAAAAATCATATTTAAATCATATTGAAAACCCTAAAAGACCTCACAAACTCATTTAAGATAAGTGAATAACTTCCATACTTGAAATTTTCATATTAAAATTAAATTATAATAGAGTATATGTGAGTTTATAAAAAATATTAAAGCATTAAATATAGAAAATTCTCTAAATTTAAGTCAATATAAATATATCATACTAAATATTTTATATTTTAAAAGTAAAAATATATTTCAAAAGGTAAACTAAATTATTTAAATCATTATTAAATTAATTTTAGAAGATTTTAATTTATTTATCTTGATAGGCATGTTTTTAAATAAAGCATATGATTTTAAATATCCATCTATTATTTATGATTGACATCATTGTGATAGCTTACTTTAATTACAAATTGATAATTACATTGATTGAAAACTATCATATAAGTTAATTTCAAATTATGCATTTATTGATAATATATATCATGTGTTATATAAAACTATAATATATTTGAAAGAAACCATGACTATATATTGAGCCAAATAATTTTTTGATAAATAAGCTAAATAATATAATCATAAAAAGACAATTTGAAATGTATTGCTTTCAAAAAGTCCTATTTCATAAATTTAAAATATAGAATAAAAATTTACAAAGTCAATCAAAAAAAAAAAATTGCAAATAATATTGTAGTATTTGATAATGAGTTTTGAAATTAGGGAAGTAGGAGTGAGATTATGATTTATAATTGATATCTCATAATTAATAATTAATTATGATTGATGTGATTGATATTTATTAATTAAGTGTAATTAGCATAAATTGAAGATTGAAATTTTAAATGAAAATTATGGGCCCTAAATCGCTCTGAAGGAACACCTATAAAAGTTTCTCTTATAGAAGTATTAAATATTAGTATTATAGATAAATTATAGATATAGGAGATATGATTGGATAATACTAAATTCCGTGAGCTAATACAAGATCTCATGAAATCTGGTAGTTTAGCCCTATATATCATAGGCTAAATCCGAGAGGTTTAAAGGAGTTATTATGCCACGTGGGTGAGTGATGAGACCCCTTAGTTCTGTGAGCAAATAGTTCACATGAATGATAACAGTAAATGCCAATAAAATATAAGTTCAAAATGGAACGACTAAATTAGAATTATTCAGCATATGTAATGCAAAAGCAAAGACCTTAAGAGCAAAATAATAATAATAATAACAATGACATAATTCATCGACACAAAGAAATTCAGTTTGTTGCCTTCAGTTTACGGTTGGACCTTCCACAAGAGATTTCAACTTGACCAGCCCTATGAAACCTGCAATGTTCTTCTTGCCTAAATATTTTCAAAATAAAATACAGATTATAACTATTCCTTCCATGAGCGACAGTTCTTTCAAACATCCGAGAAGGTTGACGTCATCACACGTTAATCCAAACGCTCCTTAGAAGGGTCATTTGATCTCAATTAGTACTTCATTGTCACCATGAAAGGATAAAAAGAATAAATTGAAAAAGATAAAAAAAAAATGGAATACTCACATTAAAATCAAATAACATATAACAGTGCATGATTAGATCATTTAAAAAAAATCTTCAATCTTTATACGCAATGCATCCATCATGTCCATGAAAAGATTAAAAAATACACTGAAATTGAAAAAGATAAATAAGATGGATTGCTCACATTAAAATCAAATAAATATTACAATGCAAAATGGATCATAACTCAAACACAAAACAACTACCAGGGGCTGAGCTAGAAAATTTACTCAAAAGGGGCCAATATTTAACAATTAATTTTATATAAAAAAATATAGGTCATATAATCTTTGTTGTTATTAAAAAATTCAAATAAATATATCTATATATATAAAAAATAAATATTTTACAATCAAAACCTGAGAGAAAAACACGTACACACATATATATGTAGTACATACATATTATTTATTATAATATTTAAACATCTAGTTAAAAAAAAAGAATCAATCAAATAAATTATTTTAGAGGGGCCAAATTTTTTAAAAATGTAAATTTTAGAGGGGTTTTCAAGGAGGCTCCGCCTCTGACAACTACGACGGGGGTGATGTTAAAACCTTTATAAATACAGATGTATCAAAGTTGAAGAGCACTCATATGTTTAAGACTACTTGATAACCCAAAGATGAATATTACCATTGCTGTCGTTCGCCTCTTGTTTTTACCTTAGCTTCGATTTCACCTGCGAGCGAGAAGAGAAGAAAATCAAAGAAAAGAAAGGAAAGAAAAATGTTGGCTTTGAGAGAGAATGAAGCATCTGACTCTTTATATTGTTTCTTGAACAGTGAGTGTGTTTCAATTTTATGGCTATTAATTTTGTTATTACCTAAATTAATAGCAAGATTTACGGAATTGATATTTCCTAAATCTTTCCGTTTCAAACTTTATTCTATTTATTTGGCTTTACGCTAATATTTCATGGTCCCAAATCCCATTTATTTTTTTTTCGATTTTAACTAAAACTTAGGTCCCCTAAACAACCGTCTTTCCCATAAAAATAATGTTTGACACTCATTGTTTAAATAGAATAATTGAATTTATTTACCTGGTTTGTAGTGTTTTAAAAAAGTTTAATGGATAGAAATTTAAATCCATTTATTCCTTTTTATTATTTATTTCTTTCAATTATTCCTTCTTTATTTATCTAGTTATTAAAATTAAAATTAAACGTAATGTCATTTTTTAAAAATTAAAATTTTAAATTTAATCCCTTTAATATTTAAAAATTCAGAAAAAAGAACCAAAAAAATTGTACTGTCAAAGGCTCACTATTCAATCTTCTAAATTATTATTAGTATTATTCTTAGTATATTATTAGTATAGATATATAAAACGCAAGTGACTTTTAGAATATAAAACCTTTGTGGAGGAATGAAAAGCAAGAAGGGAAGAGAAAAGAAAGAGGTAAAAGCAAACTAGCTTAACCCACTAGAATTAGTCCCTGGTAACGATGTAGGGTAGTATGTATGAGATTCTATATTTAAATCTCATTGTGGCCATTGTAATTTCAGAAGTACAAAAAAAATTAGCAACTTAATCTTCAAAATTATTTTATCATTAAAATGTAATTTTATATATCATTGTATAAAACAATATTGAGTTTATGAACTTCACATCAATCTAATTTTTTTTTATATATTTCACCTAAATTTTGAAAATATGAATTTAATATAATTTTTATAAATTTAAAGACTAACTTGTATATACGATAATTAAATTTCAATAAATACTAGTTTTAAAGACTATATTGGCAATTTACCTTAAATAGAAAATTTAGTTAGATCAGTATGTCTATATTATTATTTTATAGTGGAGGTTTTTTTTTAACCTCAATGTCTAATTTTTTTTAAAATATTACTTTTAGTTAATTATTTTATGTTTTTGAAAACTATTAAAATATAAGTTATAAATATATCTTTTATGTATTTAAATATTTTCAAGAGTATAAAAATTGAAATTAATAAATCGTATCACTCAATTACTATTTATAAATAGATATAAGTTAAATTTTAAATATTTTAGTAATAATTTTTCCTCAAAAAATAAAATTAAAAATACAATATCGATCAATGAACTAATAAAATAATAAAAGTATAAGTCTCTTTTACCGATTATTAATGTTAACATAAATCCAATTATCTACTGGAAGTATAATTCCAATTTTCTTTTAAAGAAGTTTATTATCGGTTGGAATTAAATAGTATACAAAAAAGTTAAATTTAATTCTTGCAAGAAAATGTTCATTAGTTTAGATGAGCATTTTACTATGTGTTTATTTTTTATATTGTTAAGGGCTGTATATGCGGACCCAATAATCAACTTGGGTTCCCCCAAAATCAGAGGCCCAAGATCATAGTCCGAAGGGGTTAGCGAGAATAAAGGCCAAGAGCCAAGAGCCCAAAGCCGTAAGCCAGAAGGATGATGCCCAATACAGGTCCCGTGCCCTCCGGGGCTGGCACGCGTAGGGATCCAGTTTCATACCCCTACGAAGCCATGTAACCCACAATCTTTCAACAGCCATCAGGCTGAACCACGTCCCGAAATGGGGGAAGGTGGTAACGACTATGATGGTTTCCTATTTAATGGGTATCAGGAAGCGAAACAGGTACACATTCTATCCAAAACACTAACTATACCTTGATCTAGATGATACACTTGGTGGAGTCCTTGTAAGTACCACCACCCATTTCAAACGTGGTGTTCGCCTTGAGATAAGAACTCAACAATTTCATGGAGCCTCATATTCCCAGGTAACCTCCTTCTGCACTCTTCGTTACATTGCGCATTGGTCCGTGATAAACCCTGTCGCCCATGTGACAGGGTAGAATACTCACCACTATACCGACCTTAGAGAAAAGAGCATTGGCCCCATTGAAATTGATTCTGGAGGGAAGAACCCGAAGTTGATGACAAGTTCCTTTGGAGAGAGATGCTCATCAACAAACTTCAAGAAAGGGAAGTCATCAGAGAACAAGGCAGCACTCTTTACCTCTTTCCTCGAAAGTACTTCCTTCTGGGTTAAACAGAACCGATAGCCTCCACGTCCAGGGAAGAGGTAGATCCCTAACCTAAGGGGCTTTTTCCCTTCTCTTGGGAAGAAGTGTTAACCTCCTGCTTCAACCTCTTTGAATTAGGCAACTAGACTAGGAGATGAAGTAGTGGAGGAACAAGAGGTCTCTTGACTTTGGGCAAGAAGTTCTCCATTCCTCTTTAGCACTTTGGACCGCAGGGCTCGAACTCTGAAGTGCGAGGTCATCTCACCTGAAAATCAGGAAAAGATATGTCAGCAAACTTGAGAATCCTCACAAAGAAAACAAAGCTTTAGAGCAGAATATTGGACCTAGGTAAACCTTAATGGTCCTAGGAAGAGAATGAAAAATTTTCTTCAAATTCAGAGGTTTCAGTTCCAAGACTCCAAGAAAAAATTTACTATTGAACGTTAGGAGATTGAGGGAGTTTCGGAGAACGGGGAGAAATAGTCCAGAAATAAGGGAATTTGGAGCCCTTGGACTGACCCACAAAAAAAGGCTAATGATGAGGAACACCCTGGACCTTGAAGTAAAATTCCTTAAAATAATGAAGAGACTCTTCATGAGCCTCAAAGATTTTCTTATTCACACGACCTTGGAAGGAAATCCGAGAACCGCTGGATTGCTTGGTGAAGATGAACAGATAAAGAAAAACCCTAGGTAGAAGAGGGATCTCGAGAAAACCACATACAATCTCAAAACCATGGATCATCGCCTAGCTATTCGGATGCAATTGTAAGGAAGCGGCGTTGATTTCTGAAGTATGCTTATTTGAAATGCAGAAAATGGAACCGCACATCCAATTTCTCGAACAGGATGTCGTACATCCACATGTATTAGAAGTCATCCTCCCAGGACGGGTACACTTCGAACCAGCTTCTAAGGAATATCTGATTCATGGGTGGAATCCGAAAATATTTGAGTATGACGCTAAAATTGAGTGAGATACTCCTGTCGCTAGAAAAAGCATTCTGAGAATCTCATCTAAAAATGATGTAAGTAATCGCAGTCAGGATGCTGGGAGGTCAACGAATTTTAGGAACTCTATCATTCGTGCTTCCCATGACCTACAATAGGGGAAACCACCATGTCTAAGGTCGAAAACCGGAAGAAATGAATTAGGAAATGAAGAGGCAAACACCCTATGGTAGTTTCCCTATATCAAACCCAAGGAGGCAAACGTGGCGGACAGCGAAAGGCCACACCATTGGCGGCTAACGAATGCTCATTAAGAGGCAATCACACCATTGGCAGCTAACGAATGCTCATTAAGAGGCAATAGCACCACTAGAAACAACCCCCCCTGCTTTATGGATTGACAACTGTCCCCACAAACCAACACAGGTCTTTTCAGCGTGCTTTGTCCCCACTCACATCCTTCCTGGGAAAACTTCCTAGGAGGTCATCCATCCCAAAATTACCCCAAGTCAAGCACGCTTAACTATGGAGTTCTTTCGTGACGGGCTACCAAAAAGAAAGATGTATCTTTGTGGCATAGGTAGTACCAATCAATTCATATAAGCCCTCCTTAACTGATAGTCCCATACTTATACAGACTTAGGATCTCTCTTATTCGGGTGTGCAATCGGTTCATTCATGTACCCCTCCACTTGGAGGCAGGAGTTGCTCCTTGTTCGTGCCTTCCGCAACGGCAATCACTACCTTGTCTCCAGGCGTTACATGCTCACTAGCTTCCACTTGGTTCATCTTCGAACCACAGACTGGGAGAGGTAGGTTCTGACCATATCTCGATTTGTGTGTGTCATCCTTGCACAAGGGCCATGTTAATTTTCTCTATATCGTTCCAATTTTATCGGATGTCCAATAGAGCAAGCCCTGGTGATACCTCCTAGGGGAGTGCGCCAATGCCACCATAAATGAAGAAAATCACCCTACCAAGGCTTTCGAAGCAAGCAAACCCCTTCGGCCTCTACCAGGATTGGATAAAACCCCAAGAAAATGATAAAATCAAGAAGAAAATAACAAAAAAATGAAGGAAAAACTTACTTGTGAGTGAAAAAATCAAGACTTTAATGCTTGGACAGGAGAAAATATAGAAAACAATGGTGAAGAAGGAATAATATGAGAAGAATGGGAGAGAAAAACAGAGAAGATCATAAGAAGAATGGAGATTAAGAGGCACAAAGATAAAAGCGTTAGAGCAAGGGCAGCGGCGTTCTTCCTTCCGTGATGGGGAGAATGGGAATTAGCATAGCCCTCATTTGTTGTATCCTCGGCGGCGCGCCCCTACACGTGTTGGATGGTGTTCGAGCGATGGACGTTTATGCAACCCGAAGAAGGTGCTAGAGATTTCTGAGACACGCAAACATTTCACCATGGAACTTGAGGGCTCAACAAACCCATCTTGAACTCAGCACCCAATTAAAATACCGAGCCCTAGGAGCACTGCCATGGGCCCATATATCGAGCCCAATAAGCAACATGGGTTCACCCAAAATTAGAGGCCCAAGATCATAGTCCGAAGGGGTTAACGAGAATAAAGGCCAAAGGCCCAAAGCCAAGTCAGAGGACGATGCCCAATATGGTCCCGCACCCTCTAAGCTCGCTTAGCACGTGGCAGGATCCGGTTCATACCCACGAAGGCCACATAGCCCATGATCTTCAAACAGCCATGCACACTGCCACGTCCCAAATAAGGGGAAAGTGGTAACGGTATGATGGCTTCCTATTTAATGGGTATCAGGAGGCGAAATAGGTATGCATTCTATCCGAAACACTAACTACTACCTTGATCTACACTAATACCCTTGGTGGAGTTCTTGCAAGTACCCCACCACCCATTTCAAATGTGGTGTTTGCCTTGACAGAGAGGCTTAGCAATTTCATGGAGCCTCGTATTCCCAAGTAACCTCCTTCTACACTACTTCGTTATAGATATATTGATAACAAAATTTTCTTTGCAGAGCTATTTAATTATTACACATTATCATATCAATAAGACAAATTTAATTTGATAATCATATTAAAAATTTACATTATTAATGCAATTAAACTAAATACTTTTATATATTATCTTCTTTTATTGAAAGGAAAATGTTGGTATTGTCATACTTGGGTACTACTTTTCCACATTTTGTTTTTCTAAATGGAGGGAATGTACTAAACTTGGTTACTTTTATCATGTATTATTTAATACCATAGGCTATCATTGTCAAGGAAAAGGTTGAGCAAAACCTCATTATTTTCTGCAATTTTGACAGATGGTATTCTAATCTTGCTTTCTGGTTTTCTATTCTTCATGTTTCCTCAAAAGACAAATTATTTGATCTTCATGTCTAACTCTTTCTTTCTCACTTAGAGGAAAAAAATAAAAGAACTAAAAAACAAAGTTTATTCCCATTTCATTTCAGGATAATAAAGTTTTGGAATTTATACTTTTGGTGAAGAATACATTATGGATCCTTCCACGAAGGTGAGTGGAAGGATCCATAAATTACATTGACTAAGTGGTACGGCCACTACAAGAAATTTGGCCTAAAACAACAACACTTATTTTTTATAACATAGAAAAAGTGTTACTTTTGTATATATAAGCAACATTTTTTTAAATGTGTTTTCTTTATTATTTGTTATGGATGTTCCCTGACCTTGATAATGGAAGAGCCAACCCGAACATCAATCAAGGTCGCGGCACAAGGCGAGTGTGGAATTCCTGATCTAACCACAAGCACGGAATTCCAGCCTCATCCTTCCAACATTCTTACTGGAGAGTGATTAGTCAGCAAAAATGATTATCCTTGACAGCTCATTGACAACAAATCTAACAACATTCATGATAAAAATAGCTTAAATGCTTTCCCAAAAAGGTACGATACACTATTCCATTTAATCAAGTACACCTCTTTCTTGGATCCTTGCTGACTTATCCATCGGAGTCCTTGTACCCACCTCTGACTAAACGTCAATTCCCAGTCATCCCAACGTCCATACACCATGAACAACCCTTCAGGTAACCCCATGCAACAACCTGTCACCCATTTAAGCATTCTCACCGTCCTTTTCACCACCAGCTGTAGAAGGAACAACGACCACCCTTATCCTCATGGCGAACTGAGATCACCGGCAAACCCGTCAATGACCTAGCCCCTCAAGCCCTAGACAGCTAAACAACCTCACTCAGCTCGCATGTCGCGAAGAACCACTCATTGCTGAAAGAGCCCCCCTATGGAAACGTTGCCATCCCATGTTTTGACCCAGAGATGGCCAACCTCAGGAGCCGAGATCCTAAATCATCCACATTGCTGGACCAAGACGTACTACACCTATTGTACGAACAAAACATGAGGCTTGTCAACTTGAAGTCCGAGCTCGAGTGCAGGAAGCGAGATGATGAAAGGTGAGCTGGACGATCTTCGGGAAAGGGAGATGGAAGCCCGCCTTCGCAAAAGGAAACCCACTCCCTAGGGTCAAATCCTGAGGTCAAATTACAAAATAACCCCACTCCCATGGGCACGCTACAAATCCAATGGAAACCGTAGAAACCCAACCTGGAGGAAGGAGGTGGAAGAGTCCGAACACGTAACAAATAGCATGGCTCTGAAGAAGAACATGAAACCCCTTCACGACCACATCATGAGGTACGTTATCCCCACAACCTTTAAAGCCCCAACCAACATGCATCAGTACGATGGGAGCTCGGATCCACAAGAACATGTGGACATCTTCAAGACATACATGTTCCTCGATGGGGAATTCTGATCCCATGAAGTTGCACCTTCGCTATCACCGTCAGAAATTTGCCCTCTAATGGTTCAACCAGCTTCCTCCTTGGGTCCATTCAAAACTTTTCCAACCTAAGCAACCAATTCCTAGCCTAATTCACCATAAGTAGAACCAAGGCCAAATATGTTGCTAGGCTCCTGGGTTTCCAGCATATAGGAATGAACCACTAAGGGAATACCTCGAACGATTCAACTAGGAAGCCCTTCAGATAAGAAATTGAATCCCTTAACTCGCTTTTGTAACCCTTATTGGTGGCCTCAAATTAGGGGGTTTTAGAGATCACTGGAGAATAGGGAACCAATGACCATGGAAAAGCTCTAGCTTTGAGCAGAAATACATCAACCTCAATAACACCTTGAAAGTGACCTCCTGGGAAGACCACCAAAGAAATAGCCCAAAGCTGGAGAAGAAAAGTATGCCCTCTGGAGAATGACTCCAAGTATGCCCCCTGAAGATCTCGTTGGCTGAAGTGTTAGAGAAATCCAGCACACGGAAAGATTGCCAATGCTAAAACCAATTAGAAGCAAGCCAAATACAGGAGAGAATTTACTGAATACCACAGGAGCTATGGTCACAAATAGAAAACTGTTATGACCTCCAAGATGCAATAAACGAGCTCATTGAGTGGGTACACTAGCCAAATTTGTAGCCACCAGCGAAGTCCAAAAAAGAAGACCATCGTCCTAGGAAGAAGCTGGAGGAAGCAAATGATCAGGAAGAAAGCTAGGGCGAGGATAGAGAGGAGAAGAAATGAAATGGAAGAAAGAAGAGAGGAACCAGAACTCAAATCATCCATATTATCACCGGAGGCTTTGCCAAGGGAGGGATATCCCGCTCAGAGGAAAAGAGCCTTCAAACAAGTCATGAGGATAGAGGGAGAGTAAGGTTCCTAACAGGAAGGAAAGCCACATCTAGCCGTTATCTTCTTCGATGAAGATAACCTAGACATGGTTCTAAGTCATGACGATCTCATAGTCATATCCGTGATTATTGCAAACTCAAAAGTCAAAAGAATATTGGCAGACAACGGAAGCTTGGCCGATCTCATGTCCCAAGAGGCCTTCGACAAGCGTGGATTCAAGGATATGATCGAGTGCCTACCTAGATGACTTAGAGGTTTAGGAGGGCCATGGTCAGGCCAAATGGGTTCATAACCTTGTATATGATGGTAGGGACCACCCCAAAAACCAAATGGTGGAGATTTCCTGTAGTCCCATGCCCCTCTATAACCCATCATTAGGAGACCCACCTTTAAACAAAATGCAGGCAATAATTAGCTTGAGGCTTCTCGTTATGAAATTATACAATGATGAAGGGGAAGTCATCATAGTAAAGGGAGAGTAAGCGTAGCTAAGCACTGTTACAACGCTAACCTTGAAATCAGGAAACAAAATAAAGGGAAATAAGTCTCTAGAATTGACTTTAACCTTGAGAAGTCAAAAGCAACCAAACCACCCCGAACCACATGGAAAGTTGATGCATTGGTTGATTCAAGCTCCAGGTTTTGATACCTTTCTTTTATGGATGCATATTTGAGTACAACCAGATCCCATGAACCCTAAAGATGAAGAGAAGATAGCTTTTATAACACCCAATGGCAACTTTGCTACAAAGTCATGCCATTTGGCCTAAAAAACATGGGTTCTACTTACTAGCGCCTTATGAAACAAGTATTTGAAAGCCACTTAGAAAAATGATGGAGGTTTACATAGATGGCATGCTAGTAAAGTACGAGGGAGGAGGCATTAGTCTTCGACCTCGAAGAAATTTTCTCATGCCTTAGAAGCCATCAGATATGACTAAACCTAGACAAGTGTTCACTTGCTTTAACACTGAAAAATTATTAGGGTTCATGTTAACACATTGAGGTATCGAGGCTAACTTAGAAAAATGCAAAGCAATCTTGTCAATGAAGAGCCCAACAAATGTAAAGGAAGCACAAAGGCTCAGCAGGAAGATTGGCTTCCCTTCTAGATTCCTATCGATGTCAACCTAGAAGCTGCACTGTTTAGGTTGCTAAAAAAGGAAAATGATTTTATGTGGATAGAAGAATATGAGTAGGCTTTCTTGGAATTCAAAAATATCTTGCCTTCCCCCAACATTGAGTAAACCAAGGATGGAGAAGGTCCTAGTCATATACCTGTCAATAGGGGATGAGGCCGTGGACTGTGTTAATCTAGAAGAGGAGGAAAAGCAATTCCCCATTTATTTCACGAGCAAAGCACTACATGGACCTTAGATCTAATATCAAAAGCTCAAAAAGCTGCATTCATCAGTTTTGATAGCGAGATGCCTACAACAATTTTTTTAGGCTAATTTTGGTACGATCTAATCTTCCGATAAGACAAATTCTCCAGAAACCTAACCTGAGGAGGGCGGATGATCGCATGGTCGTCGAGCTCATAGAGTTTGGCATTAGATTTGAGCCCCGCACTGGAATGGAAGCCCAGGTGTTGGCAGATTTCACCCAAGAATGGGCATCCAGGAGACGAGTAAAAAGGAAATAGAATGGAAGTTGTTCATAGACGGATCCTCAAACGCTCGTGATAGTGGAGCTGGATAATCCTGAAGGAGAAAAGGGAGTCCAAGTCGAAATGTCAATAAATTTTGAGTTCCTTACCTCTAACAACCAGGCCGAGTACAAAGCCGTCCTCACCAGCTAAAGCCACCAAGGACCTTAAAGTGCAAAAACTTGAAGTGTGTACAGACTCCTGATCGTTGCTTCCTACATATCGGGAAAATATATAGCCTCAGAACCCACGCTCAAGAAAAATTTGGAAAAGCCAAAAAAGATCATTGAGGAATTCAAAAGTGTAAGGGTGAAGCACATCCCTCTAGAACAGAACAACTGAGCTGTCTTATCCAGCTGGCAAGCACCAAACCCAGAGCAACAATGAGAGTCTCATCCAAGAAACTCTGAAGAAGCTATCGATATACTCTGACGAAGAGATTGAAGTGACACTTGTCCAAGTCAAACACAGGTTGGGTCAAAAGGCTTGTTGATTTCCTTAAGCTTCACATCCTACCTGAGGAAGCTCCCAGGCGTAGAAGTTTAAGGAAAAAGCCCCATCTACATAGTAATTAATAGAACTTTGTATAGAAGAAGTTTTTCCTAACCTTTGCTCAAATTCATGGACCCACAGCAGGCATAGTACATATGGAAGGAAATTCATGAGGGAGTAGGTGAAAATCACCCGAGGAAGAATATTGGCTCTAAAAGCTCTAAGGGCCGGATCATGGCCAACCTTGCAGCGACATATACCAAGTTTGTAAGAATGCCCCAAGTGCCAGAGAACACGCACTTCCACTTGGCCCCACCCGAGATGATGGCAACATGGCCCTTTGACAAATGGGGTATTGACCTCCTTGGCCATTCCCTACACCCCAGGGCATGTTAAGTTTCTAATCGTAGCTGTAGACTACTTCACAAAGTGGATAAAGGCGAAACCTTTAGCCATAATCACCTCGACAATGAGGAAGTTCAATTGGAGAAGCATCTTCACAAGGTTTGAAATCCCAATAACGATTATTTCTAACAATAGGACGTAATTCATGGATAAGAAGTTCATGCAGCTGTTGAAAAATTTCAAGGTTACCCACCACTTCATGTCGTGGAACATCCACAAACAACCGGGCAAGAGAAGCCCCAACAAAGTCATCCTAGAAAGGCTAAAGAAAAGGCTGACAGGCAAAGGGAGCTTAGGCCGACGAATGGGGAGTGTTTTGTGGGCCCATCATACTCTCCGACTCTGACCAATGAATCCCCATTCAAGCTTGTGTATGGGTCTGAAGCCTAATCACAGAGAAATTGGTAACCAAGTTGCAGGGTGGCCATGTAGAGGAAGAATCCAACCAAGGCAAAAGAAAAGAAGAACTCAACCTTAAGGCGAGGTAATGGAAGCTGCATAGCAAGGAAGTTGGTTGAAGGATTGCTCTTCGATATAACCAGAAGGTCGTACTAGATCCTTCTTGGAGACCTAGTCCTTAAAAGAGCTAACATCAAAGTGCCAACACCTTGGCAAGGAAAGCTAACCCAAACTGGAAAAGACCATACAAGGTAATGAAAGCACTAGGAAAGAGGGCTTACAAGCTCACCAATTTGGAAGGCAAAAGCATTTTGAGGACATGGAATGCCATTACCCTTCGAAAATTTTATATTTAAAATAGCCTTGTAAAAAAACCATAGATAGTAAGGTACTCTTTTCCCTACCTTTGTTTTTTCCCATGTTTTACTTGAGAAGGTTTTAACGAGGCCTAGCTACATGGTCCTGGACGACAAAAAGCCCTCGGTTTTTATTTTTATCAATGAAAAGGGAAAATTTTTATTGACAAGTTGAAAAGGCAAAAAGTGACACCAAATTCCCCCATACTAGTGAAAAAAAAGCTCCAAGGGCATTGATTCTGAGCTCCCATCCCAATCCCACAAAGGGGAATTCAAAGGCAAAAAAATGATGTTGAGCTCCCCATACACGCGAAAAATAAAAGAAGCTCCAGGGCATTTAGTCTAGCTCACACCCTGGGTTCAAAAGGGGAACCCTAAAGGCAAAAAATGATGTCCAGTTCCCATACTTGTGAAAAGTAAAAGGAGCTCTAGGGCATTGAGCTTGAGCTATTACCCGTTTCAGCAAAGGGGAACTCGAAGGCCAAAAATGATGTTGAGTTTCTATAAATTGGTAATAGAAAATTATTAACTATAGTTATTATAATAATTGTAATTGATACATCCTTTAAACAAATGACCCTAAAAAATATCCAATATAATTTTTTCAAGTCCTCTTTCAAATATTATTTTTAAAACAAATATCTATTATAAAAGCAAATTTGTATTAGTATATCTAATTTTAGAAAATATTAAGAAATTAAGAATCATGATTGCTAATAAAATTGGAATCAAGTATTAAGCATAATTATTCAACTATATTTATTAAACAAATTAGAATCATATTCCTATAAAAAAAATTGATTTATTTGAAAATCATTTTCCTATTAAATTGAATTAAATTTATCAATTATCGAAACGAAATATTGGCTTTGTTATTGGCAATTCATCATTGATATTAAAACCCAATATTAGCCTTGTTGTTTATCATTCACGTTGAATGATCTTAATGAAAATAAACATCAACCAATATTTTAAGAAATATAAATTAGAATATTTGATAATAAATCTAATATAATAAATTATAAAATCAAATTAGACTAATTCAAAATATTTGACTTTCAACTAAATCTAATAAATGGCTTAATATAATCGACTTAATAATTAACTTTCCAATGGCAGGAAATCAAATGTATAGTTGAATGACCTTCATCTATTTCCTTTCTTGCAATCTAGTTTAAATTTTTCAGAGTCCTATCATATATATGTAGGTTGAAAATAACATGAGAAAAAATCATGCTTTAACTTCTTTTTTAGATTCTGAAATGCTAAACAAATTCTATCAAGTTTTTCACTTGAAGACAATGGAAATATATGTTAGTATGGTTTAGAAAGTTACTTTCTAAACTAAGTAAAAAAACATTTTCCAGAAGAGTATAGCATAGTTAATCACAAATCCTAACTATAAAAGAGATAAGGAAAGAAAAAGAGATATTACACAGTGATTTTTATACTAGTTTGGCCTACTTTGCCTACTCTAGTTCTCAATAACCTATTGAGTTCCACTAACAATCCTTTCTCAACCTAGAGAAAGTAAATAGTCTTTGGATAACCTCTCAACCTATATTTAGTGAGCAGGAGTTCCAATTTACTCTCACTTCATGTAGTCTTTTTACTAGCCTTTTCAAGCTAACCTTACAATGATCACTATCGGATCAGAGTACAAAGAGTTTGGTTTAGTTGGTACACTCCAACTAAAATACACTCAAGTTTTTTATGAATAAAACAAAGTATGAATTAAAAACTTGAACGACTTCTTTCTAAAAGTACTTCCAAGGAAGAAGATGTTATCTAATGAAAGCTAGAAAGAAGATTTTTATATTGGTTACAAGATGTAATAAACATTCAGAAAGAGAGGGATTAGCACGAGGCTTCTCAACAAGAGTTCTAGGAAAAAGTTTTTTCTCAAAAGTTCTTTTCTTGTATGAAGGTCACCTCCTTTTATACTTGGTTCTTGAATTCAGATTGTTGCCTCTTGATTTCCTTTCCTCTTGACACGTGTTGATCTTTTTTTATGTCCTTAGAGCTGTCCTAGAAGAATAGTGCGGCTATGTTAGAGCTACTTTTGCAGTTGCAAAATTCGTTGTCAAATGTGGTTTCTAAGTGAAGTTTCATAAAATACTTTTTACTTTCTAGACGTGGTCTCTTAACTCTTTCTCTTAGAAGATAGGATAGTTAGCCAAGTGTAAGAGTAGTATATCCCTATCAGCCTTTTTGAGAGTTGACTTAATTTGAATTTTGAATTTCCTTTTTTTCTGTAAAGTGAGCACGATTTCTGAATATGCGTACTTTCTAATGTATTTCCTCATTTTCTGATCTTCTTGTTGATCTTCATTGCTTTAATTTGAGCTTGATAGGAATCTTCTTATCAAGATTAAAGACTATAATCATGATTTGTTTTAGGAAAATGTGTCTTCTTCATTAATTTAATACTTTTTGAATGTGTGAACTTCTTGAAGGTTTGAACTTGGTTTTTTATGCTTAAAATTCCTTTCTCTGTGTTTAACATACTCAAGTTCGCTTTTAACTATTTTTCATATCATTAAAGTTTTGAATATATTTGAATTATATTATAATAATATTAAAACATAATATTCTGAAAAAAATCTTGTTGATTGAACTTATATGTTTACGACGAATGGCCCCTTAAATGCTATAGAAACTCAAATAAAGCATTAGTCCATTCTTCAAAACATTTTAACAAAATTTGCTTTGTTGTCACTCAAAACTCATGTTATGGAGCTTTTTAAAGAGTTTTGGAGCTAACAATATATATATATTGAAAATTGGGTTTTGCAAAAAGGAAATGATTGACATGTCATTCAACCAAACCATTTGGTTACTCACCTATGCAAATACATTAATTGCATCAGTTTTTATAGCAATAGGATTCAAATTTTTTAATAAAAAATGCATACTAAATATATAACTTAATAGGAATCTGGTCTACTTTTTTTATATAGGAATATGATTCAGAATTTTCTTTATAAGAATAGAATTCAAATATTATTTTTTTAATAAAATCTAATTTTGATTCAAATGTTAATAAAAATCTAAAATATTGTTAAAATATGATTTTCAAATAAATCTTTTTTTATAGGAATAAGATTCAAATATTAGTAAAAATCTGAAATATTATTAATAAAATCACTTGATGATAAAAATATTGTTTTTGATTTATAGGAATAGGATGCAAATGATTTGCATTACAATATTTTTAATAAAACCATATTTTAAAATGTAAATGATTAGTATTAGTATTTGATTTCCAATGTAAAAGTATATTATAAACAACCAGGTCAATATTTGATTTTGATATCAACGTTGATTTAGCAAGTAAAAGACCACTATTTGGTTTTGGTAATTGATAAATTTAATTTAATTTAATATGAATATAATTTTCAAATAAATCAGATTTTTTTTTAATTTACAAATCATCATGTGCTAATCATTATTCCTATGATCAATTACAATCAATTATATTTATTAATATAAATAATACCATTGGTATATTCTATAAATTAACTAAAAAAAGAACCAAAAAAATTGTTCAAAAGAAAATCAAAATAAATGACGTGGATGAAAATTATTAATTATTTAATATCGATATCAATTTCAAATTCAAAATTTCAAAATACTGATTTAATGAAAATTTTAAACAAATATCTAATTGAAAGAAAAATTAGTATATTTGATTATCATAATTTTCAAACAAATATCTGAGTATAAATGATTTCAATTTAATTATCAATCAATGACAATTAATACTTGGAATTTCAAACAAATATTCGGGTCGCATGGGCAATTAATGTCTTTGTATGGGCAGAAAACCAAATAATTTAATTGAATAATAGGTCAACAATTTTGTTTTTGTCAAAGCCGATTTTAGAATTATATAGGATTTATATTATATGATATATGGTATATATGATATGATTTCTTTTAGTGGAGCCACTAATTTTTGTGAAAGAAATATTTTGTGGTAGTTGATGTATGTCAGTAATGACAATAACTATAAGAGTAATAGTATATATAAAATATCTTTTCACAATATATTTATAATATAAAAAAATAATGGGTAAGAAAATAAAAAATTAAAATGGCTACTATTTTATTTATTTATTTTCTATGTTATAGGACACTGTACATATTTTTTTCCCCACTGTAAAGAATGTGATTGTGGACGGTTGTGATGCTAAGCTTGTTATTGATGTGACATTACAGCACAGGTGAAGCAAATAATGACACGAGAAATGATAATTTTACATTTGTAATTCACTTACATATCATCTATTATTGAATAATATGTAAACTCTACTTAAATACTTCTATTCCATCCAATAGTATATTAGATTGTAGTTAATATATGTCTTAACTTTATAATATAATAACATTAGTCAATGACATAATTATATTTAACTAATGAGAAAATTGCTGATAAAAATTCATATTGAAACCGACAAACGGAAGTAACTGATTAATGCGCTACTCGGAATCCGTAACGTAACTAAATTTATAGCAGAAATTGTTTGTTCATATTTCAATGCGGAATGCATGTTAAGTACGGAATAGGTCTATGAAGCAACACCTCATAAGTCTCATTTAAAAAAAAAAAGAGTACCAAATCACAAGTCATAGATTTATATGCTCAAGTTTATTATAACAATGGTTACGAAGCATGTTGTTGAAGTACTTTTGCATATTTTATGAAAATTTTGAATTGGATTCATATTCATTTTAGTATTTAAAAATATATATGTGAACCATCTTATTCTTAAATTTTAAAAACAAGCTAATTAATTCCTGACTTTATAATATTGCAAGTCACATGAGTTATTGATGAGCAAATTCTAACAAATTATTAGACTAGTTTGAGTGAAAATTATTATTTTTAGGGACTCATTTGATTTAATGATGTATGTTCAAGAAGCTGATATGAATATTTATGTCTTTAAGAAATAACATAGTTCATAATTACAAAATGAAGACTTTTATTTTTTGTTGAAAGCGTGTGTGTTTTTTTTTTTTACTTGAGGCAATTATGTTTTGGTCGGATAGGAGCGCTTCAATAAACTGCCTCTTCCTCTCGTTTGAGCAATGTAAGCTTATCGCAATTAAGCTTAACATGTAAACAAGTATTTAGAAGATCATTGTGGATTTTAAGATTCAACTTTTTGATCGAACAATTTGTGGTCAACAGAGGCATATTACATATATATACCCTCGCAATGCATGCTTGGGAGTGGAATAAAGTCGATAAATATAAAATGACAAGATGAGATTCCTGCTCATTGTTAATAGTTAAAATTAACCATTTTTTTGTACTAAAGCGTGATCCTAAAAACCCACCAGGATTTTGCTGACCAAGTTATTCTCTGTCTAGACGGTTGTCAAGACACTCCACTAGATTTTGGAATCGAGAAAGCATTTCATAAGATTTTTCCATCATAATTATATATTAGACTTTAGGTTTTTTGACTGATTATTATTGTGAAGAATAATTTCTAGAGATCAATCCATACTTTTGGTCATGAAGATAGTTTGGAATCTCCCTCTTAAAAACAACTGTTCTGTCTCATAATTAATCGTTCATTGAACAAAGTTGGATCATATCCAGAATACCTAATTGATAGGAGATGACGATACAACAAGCCTATGAGTGAGTGCGTTACTGAGCGCATGATTCTTTCCCGCTAAACTTTTGGCTTTAATTCATTCTCATTCCATTCTTATTCTTAGCTAAAATAGGCTTAGAAGTATTAATTAAATTAATTGGCCCGATACAATGGATCAAATAGACAACGTTTACCTCATGATTTGCAGTTGATCTTATCTTCTCTGCATTTAATTTTGATGTACTGATAGTGTAAAATTTTTTTATATTATTATTCAATTATGCATTACCATAATAGTAAATATGATTGATTTTTACACCTACTATTCAAATACTCTTTTAAATGAAAAAATATTTATTGAATGGCCGTTAATACACCAAAATTAAATTCTTTCTTTTTATTTTTCCTTCTTTATTCGTGACAAATTCTAGTAAAGTTTGATAAATTAAAGGGAAATGAAAAGAAAATATACACACCATAAAAGCTACGCACACCAAAAAAATGGCAGGACCACACATGGCATCATTCAAATAAAAAACCCTACACCATAAAGAAAATGTCGAAGCCTAATTTGAATTATTAGTGATTTTGGAAAGATTATATCATCCCAATCAACAAGAAGAACAGGGATCATGGGCACATATCATGTTTATCTGTTTCTTCCGCACGTTGAAATAAACAGACAAAGAAAACAGTTAGGAACAAATCGCCTAGGAAATTATCAAAGGTAAGAGATCTTGTTCCCTGTGTTCTGCTACACAAGGTTGGCATCCGTACGTTCCCTCTTACCTTT
The DNA here is from genome assembly GCA_030441495.1 of Dalbergia oliveri. Taxonomy (NCBI): domain Eukaryota; kingdom Viridiplantae; phylum Streptophyta; class Magnoliopsida; order Fabales; family Fabaceae; genus Dalbergia; species Dalbergia oliveri. Next base: position 33,911,056 of record JAMLFY010000001.1, on the reverse strand, counting down.
TCAATTATATACTAATCACTACTGGTCGGTAAGCACAACCAACAGTACCGTGGGCCCGATACCTAAAAAGAAGCCCTGTAGTTAGGCCGTGGCTCTTCTTGGCTACCACATGCAGAGATTAAGGCCAGAGCAGCGTTATTGGATCCATATACAATATAAAATAATGACAATGCAAGGCCACTAATTTGGTCTATGATGAAGATATTAAGAGTCAAAATAATCCTTCAAAAACCTAAAAAGTTTACTTAGTCCGTGACGGATCCAAAAAATTTTAATAATGGGGTAAAAATATTAAATAAATATAAGATGACGTTTTATATAACTTTTATCTTAGTGTGAGATCAAACTTAATAATATAGTAGGAGCAAAATATTTATACATCTATATACTTCTATAAAATTTTAAAATTTTAGTGGGGGCATATACCCCCTCTACTATACATATAGATCCGTCCCTGTTGATGAAGTTCCTGACCATTCAAAATTTAATATTTAAACATGTAAAATCTAGGGATTAAAGTTTCCTATTTCATATGCTTAAAAATGTGTCATTTTAAATGATATGAGCATGGTTATTAAAATTTCGAGTTAATTATTAAACTCATATGAGTTTATAATCTTACCACATAGAAATGAGTTTATTTCAACTCTCAAATTTGATAACATTATAACTTATAGGATAACATGATTATTAAATTATTGAGTTAACTTTTAAACTCTTACAAGTTTATGATCTTACCACATAAAGACGAGTTGATCTAAACTCTCGAGTTAACTCTTAAACTCTTAAACTTATAATCTTATCACATAAAAATAAATTATTCTAAACTCTCAAGTTTGATAATCTTGGATAAGAGATCTTGAATCACTTTTCAAGTATTAAAAGACTAATATTACCTTGATATTTTGATAAGGACCATTGGGGTTTTACCCAAATATAATTTGCTGAACATGAACATTGGTCCTCTTGCCCACCTAGTTAATGTGATGGAGGTTAAGCAAATGGCAACAATTAGGCAGCATGTTTACAATAATGTTGCAAATTGTCTAGTCCAGTGGGAACTAACAAAAAGCATAGTAGTTAAAGGGTTGATTAAAAATTGATTAGACAGTTGGAAAGTAGCTAGGATTGATCCAAGTTGACCACCGTGCATGATTAGGGAAAAGAAAAAGTTGAGTGTGTGGATGGTGTGGCTCGAGGAATGTTTAGGGAATCAATTTCTTAATTTACTGCCGCATTTTCTATGTATCATATAGAGATATTCCTCACCATTTTGTTGCCCTTGCATAATTTTGCGCTCGCTTGGTTTATTAATAGTAATTGATTGATAACAATTATAGGTGGCCATGATTTGGGACAGCTCTGCCTAGATTATTTGTCATCGAGACCTTAAATTGACCTTACTCTGGAAAACAGAAACTGCTTTATGTAACTTGGTCGAAATTGACAAGCCATAGTATATGGCAGGAAGAGTATATTATATTTTAAGCCAGCAAAGCCCATATGTTCTCCGGGTCGGTGACAACAAAAGGCTATATACCTATGACCTCAATTTGCACAAGCCTTGTGTCACGTGGATAAACAAGTCCTTCACCGCAAATGAATTAAAAATAATAAATGTGTGTGTTAATGATAATGAATCAAAAAGAACTAAAAACTTTGAGTAAAATATATTTATAAACTTAATGTTCCAAAGTTTTTCTTTTTATCTGTAATGTTTCAAAGTTTTAAGCTAATATAAATCTTATCACTGTTGTTCACTTCTTGGCTTATAGTTAATGTTCTCGACAAGGATAGGAAAGACGAAAATAATTGGTAGATCCACATTATTTTAATGTTGAATTGTTTAATTTTCAGATATATATAATTATTGAATAGAGCCCCTATCAATTGAATGTTATATTCTTTTTATTTTTAGAAAACATAAAAGTTCGAGTAGAATCAGATTACGATAAATGATAAAACACTAGTATTAGTTCTTTTTTTTTTTTATATTAAGACTCAAACTCAAAAACGATGTAAATAAGTGTTCAAACTGAATGTCATATTCAGTGAATTATACCTTAGTTAACCAACACTTTGAACATTTTGACAATGCATGATTAAATAAATTTTTTTCATCAGCATTAAGTTTATATATTAATCCTTATTTTACACACAAAGAGAGGCTTTAATTTTATTCCCATAATATATATGTAAGGGTGGTTTCTCTGTACATTACAATTTTTTTTATTAGTACTCTCTGCATAATAATTGAAATGTGCCCTTCACTATCTTTTCATGATGCTTTTTCTGAATTCTGATTTACAAATATTTCGAAAGCAATTAAGATCTTACAATTAATTTGATCTACATATTCAATTTATCAAGCATAAGTTAATAGGAGGTGGCCCCCACTTGCATTAATTGTTCTTTAGTTTTATCAAATTACCTCTTTTCTATTTTAACCACACACATACCTAACATAAGTTTATAATACTATAAAAAAAATTATTATTATAAATTTAATTAAAAATTAGTTTAACTACATAAAAATGTTTATTATTTATCTTATTTTTAACACTCACGTAATTACTAGAAATTGTAAGTATTAATAATTTATTTATTATAATGATTTAATTCAAATATTAAATTGCTTTAAATTTTGTATACAAAAATATATAAATAATATAATGTTGAATATTTTTAAGAAAATAATAAATAAATGAGTAATAACAAATACATGATAATAAATTGTGGCATATAATTATTATATATTTTGTAACATCTAGCGTTTATATAAATAAAAAAACTAGTAAATAAACAAAATGATACTATAGTTTATTTCCACTGGATTGGCAATTAATTTTTATTATAGTTTTTATTTATTCATATTATTAAAAATTGAGGTAATTTTAAGTTAAATTAATTACTTCTTTGCATCAAAAAGAGTTTAAAAGGGTTGATTTTTTTTTTATATGTGAATAATATAAAGGCTATATTATTTGTTTTCTATTAGATAACATATATATAATTTATTTTTTAAAATAAATTTCAAAACAAAAATTAAAAAAATTTGAGAAGGACAAGTATATATGTGCCTTTAAGCCATTAAAAGCAAGTGATTGTAAAAAAAATCTCAATATAATAAGTTTATTTTATACTTTTCAAATTATATAAACATTGGACATTAAAATTAAATAATAGCATGTGCATTGTATGGTTTGATTCAATATTTATCTTTTTTTTATCACTCATTCTTCATTATTTTTTTTTTTCCAAATATTTAGGTAATTATTACCTTAAGAAAGTTTTATTATGACTA
>JAMLFY010000001.1:33759308-33907252 GCA_030441495.1 Dalbergia oliveri | reverse complement strand
TAGGAAAAATAGAACCTTCATTGTTTTGATTACCTGGAAGGACAGGTGAACCGAAAGCTTCACGATCGGTAGTAATCCGCTCTTTGATAGATCTTCCAGACTATCTCTCGAGGGGATGGAGTGGCTGTGTGGGCAACGGGTTCAGATGATGAAACCCTGCCTCTAGGTGTTCTGTTCTGATGAAAAACACTTAGTGAGGCACAAGGGTGAAAAGATTAGTTTATATATGCTGTGAAGTCCAAAGACCTAACCCTAAGCCACATGGGCCATATTCTTGACTTTAGTTCTAACTAAAGTCTTATTGGACTTAAGTGACTAAAGAGCATATAACCCAACAATCTCCCACTTGCTCTTTAAGATACAAACTTGAGTTCATAAACCCAAGACCATGTATCCCATAAGCCATCATCATCTGATAATATACCTCATCCCTTATCTCAAGCTAGCCTGGGATCTACCATTTGTCATCTATCAAGGCTCCTGATAATCTCCAGAAGATTATCTAATTCAGATGCTACTCCACTAAAAGCCCGAACGTGAACTCCAAGAATAATGACATTTATAACATGAATATGCATCGCCCCTTTATAGAATGTCTATAATTGATTGACTAGTTTTATGTTCCCAATCAATTATTTATTTCCTTGATGTGATAGTTTCTCTAATGGATTACATGCACTGGCCAGTGTCTTCAATATCCAAGTACCGAAACATATCAAGGGGACATTTCCTATAAATTCCATGTTGTTTATCTCATAAACACCAATAACCAAATAGTTTCAATCCCAAAATACCGAGTTATTGGCCATCAATAGATCAAACCTCACCCGTTGGTAAATCAAAGAATGAAAACTATTCGACTACCTATTTAAAATAAACTCAGATTAAGAGCAACTACATAACTATAGTTATCTGGAGATTTGATTCCTTATGACAGAAAACAACTTTAATCAAATCTCTCCTTGATCCATTCAATGTAAGTATTAACTCACACCAATATTTAAAATGATTCAACAAAATCATCTCATAAATATCCAAGCCTAAAAAAAATGCCCAACTTTATTTAATAGTTGTGAACCTATTCATCAATTGTGAGAACCTATGACCATGTCCTCCATGAACGTATCCATATGATCATATACTTCACAATTGATTAGGACCTTCGTGTTTGTAAATAGTGTGCGGAATAAATGAATAATACCTCATTTATAACATTCAGAAAAAAATACAATGTCATAATGTCTTGCTCAAAAGGCACAAAATAACAAAGTGAAATAACAACTTCCTAAAGCTATAGCAAATCTGGAATCCTCCTAAGACCCATAGATGTAACATGCCTCTCGAACACACGTTCAGGCAAACTCTTAGTAAAAGGGTCAGCAAGGTTCTCGTTCAAATGCTATATTGACTACCATCTATCTCCTCTTTCAATATATCTCGAATCAAGTGGTACTTCCTCTATGTGCTTTTGTCTTTTGTGACACCTTGGTTCCTTGGATGTGCTCCTGCCCCATCTTATAACGGTAAAGTGTGATGGGACGACTAACACTTGGTATCACTTGAAGATCCGTTAGGAACTTCTTTAACCATGCGGCTTCCTAGGCTTAGAAGCGGCTACATCTCAGCCTCTATGGTAGAGTCAGCCACACATGATTGTTTGACACTCCTCCAACAAATGGCCCCACCATTAAGAGTGAACACATACCCGAGGTGGATTTTCTTGAGTCAATGTCTCCTTGGAAACCTGAGTTCTGTATAACCAATGGTTTCAAGACTCCCTAGAATAGACCAACATATAATCTCTCGTTCTCCTAAGGTACTTGAGTATATGTTTAACCGCTATCCATGTTCTCTCCAATTAGATTGGTACCGACTTACTACTCCCATCATAGCAGATATTGGTCTCATGCACAACATAGCATACATAAGGCTACCTCCTGAAGCGTAAGGTATCCTACTCATGCGTTCTCTCTACAGGAGTTTTAGGAGAATGCTCCTTAGAGAGATGAATCCCATGCCTGAAGGGTAAAATTCCCTTCTTGGAATTCTCCATGCTTGAACCTGGCAAGTATTTTGTCGATGTAATTAGCCTGAGATAATGCCAATACCCTATTCTTAGGTCTGGCAAGAGCTTAATACCAAGAATATAATTGGCTTCCCCAGGTCCTTCATATCAAAATGCTTGCTTGCAGGTCTTTATGCCTAATAATACCTCCGTATCATTTCCGATAAGGAGTATATCATCCACATAAAGTACAGGAAAGATATGCGTTTCCTGGATCCTTTTATACACACACGCTCATAGGACTTTTCTCAAAACCATAAGACTTAATGGCTTGATCAAACCTGATGTTCCATGATCTGGACGCTTGCTTAAGTCCATAAATGGACCTTTGCAACTTGCATACCAAGTTTTCTTGCCCTTTGGCTATGAACCCTTTTGGTTGCTACATATAGATATCCTCTTCCAAATTTCCATTTAGAAAAGCGTTTGACATCCATTTGCCAAATCTCATAATCAAGATTCCTGCAACAGCTGAGGAATAGGATGGACTTGAGCATGACAGCAACCGGGGAAAGGTTTCTTAATCCACACCTTCTATTTGGGTGTACCCTTCGCCACCAATCTAGCTTTGAAGGTTTCAACCTTCCGGTCAATCCTCTCTTTCTCTTGTAGATCCACTTACACCCAATGGGTCTTACCCCTTTTGGTGCATCTACAAGACCAACTGAGTTGGAATACAAAGAATCCATTTCACGATTCATAGCCTCAAGCCATTCCTGAGCATCAACATCCCCTAGTGCCTCGTCATAACTCGTGGGATCATCATCTTCTTCAATGATGACATCCTGAGACGATTCACCCAACAAGAGAAATCTTGCGGGTTACGAATCACTCTCCCACTACGAGTTTGCCGCACTTGTTGTTGTGCATTTAAGGGGATCCAATTCTAGATGAGGACCCTCATTAAGAGGATTAACCAATTCATGATTTTGTTGTTCTTCCATAAGCGGTCACTGCATCTCTCAGGTTCCACTTGTTGATCATAATCCTGTTCTAGTTCTTCGTTCTGGTTCCTGTGTGTGTTCAACATCAGGTATATTTTCCCCTCTTTGAACAACCAGGACAAAAGCTGAAGGGCACACGAGGTTGAGGTGAAACTTGATCTGAGACTAGCTCATCAAGAATAACCTTACTCCTAGGCTTATAATTTGCCATATAGTCCTCCTCTAAGAAAGTTGCATGTGTGCTCACTATGACCTTCTTTTCCTGGACTATAAAACAACCAACCTCTGGTTCCTTTAGGATAGCCTATAAATATGCATACTTCTCTACGCGAGTCCATCTTATTTGGCTTTGGTTGTAAGACATGTGCCGGAGCACCCAAACCCGAATATGGTTCAAGGTGGGCTTACACCCTTTCCATAATTCTATTGGTGTCTTTGAAACGACTTGGACGGAGCTAAGTTCAATAGGTACATAGCAGTTTCTAAGGCATATCCCAGAATGAATAAGAAAGAGATGAATAACTGAGCATAGATCTTGCCATTTCTAAAAGGGTTCTATTTCTCCTTTCAGCAACTCCATTCTCGGGTGTCCCTGGAGAAGATAATTGTGAAACTATCCCCTCTTGGTCAGGTAAGACCTGAACTCTCCAATAGGTATTCACCCTCGACAGCGGAAGAGTCTTAATTTGAACACCAAGATGCTTCCTGAGCCTTGAACTCTTGGAATTTTCCAAAAGCTTCGACTTGTGACGCATCAGGTACACATGTCCAAATCTAGAGTAATCATCAGTAAATGTGATAAAATTGATACCGCCTCTGGCCTGGACATTTATTGGTCCACATATCAGTATGTACCAATTCCAAGCTGAAGTGTGGCACGATTTCCCTTGGCCTTGAAAGATCTCTTAGTCATTTTACCCTAAACAAGATTCACAAACTGGTAACGGTTCAAAGTTCAGGGATTTTAAAATCCCACTATTGACCAAACCTTGTATTAGAGTTAATATGACCCAATCTCAAATGCCAAAGATAAGTTTCATTGAAAACTTTTCTTTTCTTTGATGAATGAACATGCTCAACATCTCCTAATTCAACATGATTAATTTCAAGACAGGACTAAGGAAATAAAGACCATTAAACATTACACCAAACAAATAAAAGAAGATGGACTTCTTATTGAAGCTAGAATTAAACTTAGAACTGTCAAACCATGTTTAACTAAACAACTAACAGAAATTAATTCCTCTGAAAATCCAAATATATAAACGGTCTTCTAAAACCAAAGTTCTGCAATTATCAAAAGATAAAATAACTTGTCCCACTGCTAGTCCAACACAAGCTCCCCATTTCCAAGCTTCAAAACTCTTTGTCCTTCACTTACAGGCAAGCTATGTTTGAACCACTGCAAAGAGTAACAAACATGGTTAGTGGCTCCTGAATCAATGATCCATTTATCATTGTAATTCTCCACTAAACAAGCCTCAATCACATGTAAATTACCCATACCTGGTTTATTCATACGTGGGCAATTTTTCTTCCAATGCCCCTTTTGTCCACTTGAAGCACTTGCCTTTTGGTGCTTCATTGCAACTGGTTTGGCAAGCTGAACTCTTCTTCTTTCTTGTTTTTGTTCCTTCCCTTGGGTTTCCCCTTAGGTTTCACAGAACTCTCACCAGCAAAAATGCACTACCCCTGACTAGAGACGTTCAGCATCTCAAGCTCATGCATCAGCAAGTAAGGTCAAGATTCATCTTATTCATATTATAATTCATCTTGAACTCGATTGAAGTATTCAGGGCTGATTGCAAGAGAAGGTCAACTTTTACTTCTTGTTCAAATTGACCCCATGGTCTTCAGCCTTCTTGAAGTTTGCTATCATTGTTAGAACAATGATCCCGCACACTTCCTCCAACATCACTGTCTTGGTGACTATTCAACGCATTCTGCCCAGCAGAGCTGAGACGTAGCAAACATGCCATCAAGAGTCTGGAGCATGTTTGCTGCACTCAATCATGCTCACTTGCTCCTGAAGGTGACGGCGAGACGGCTAAAATATAGCAATTGAACCCACATTTGCCTTCTCCCATTTTTCCTTCTCCTGAAAACGTGCCTTTGTTGCCTCAGGCGCATCTTCAGTGCTGCGCTGCATAGGGGTAGTTAGAACAAAGTTGAGCTTTTCATATTGAAGAACAATATCCAAATTAGTTTTCCATTGTTTGTAGTTTGTACCATCCATAGGTTTTTGGCTCAAGATAGTAGCTAAAGGATTGAATGAAGACCTGAACAATGAAAAAACACACTAATTACAAACTAGAATAACAACAAACAGATATAGCGCTAGTAGATTCTAATAACTACTACTTGTTTATTGTGTAACAATCCATTAGTTATCTTTACAAGGCTTACGATGGGCAAGATACTTGTAAAACTAATATTGTTATTTTGGGCTTTCAGTCCATTGCAAAGCCTCGATGGGAGGGTTAACAATTTTACCAAAGTTGAATGTATTTAACCATTGTTTACTTTCAAAATTATCTTTAGTGTCTAAGTGTTGCCGACGTGGGCGTACAAAACTTTACTAAAATTTTGAAAAAATATTAAGGTTTAATCTAGCGAAATCGATTATCCTTATCCATGGGCTTAGCGATAACCATTTCACTAATAAACCCACAATTGGAGCCAAGGTTTAATACTTTTTTTAAAAAAATTTAAACCTTCACCCATTCAATTTTTTTAAGTTTAGAATTTTCCAATTTCCAAAAAAATGTTTCATTCGAAAATAATTTTTGTTTGATTTCAAAAACTATGTAAGTAGGTGTAGCCGATGAACGTGCATCACCTAACTTAACGTAATTTTGAAAACATTAAGGTCCTAAAATCTGGTCACTTACGCGCGTGTGCTCACACAATCATGATACATGATTGTTGTATGCGCGTGTGTTATTCCATGACCATTTTAGAAAACCCACAAAATTATATTTTCAAGAAACAATTTCTCTTAGGAATTATTGGATTATTTGTCTAGATTTTAATTCCACAATAAATTAATCCCATTATTAATCTTGATTTCTTACGAAAATCATAATAATTGATAATTAATCTAGTGGATAACTTAAAATTTAAATAATCGCGCATAATAACTATATACTAGTCGTATCATGACAAAAGTTATTATGCATATATGACATGTGATTATGCAACAATATGGCACCATCCTATTCTATATGGCATGTTATTACAAACATCATGTTAATCGCACATATAATTCATACAATTCAATAAAAGCAATAAATAATTAAACAAATAACTTTAATCCATGGTTTTCCTAAAAAAAAAAATAAATATTACAACTTTGGAATTCCTTTTCGTTGTCCCACAATATTTGCCTCAAGCCCCTTTAGGGTATCCATGGGCCCAAAAGCCCAAAAAACCCAATCCTTGGCGAGAAACCCTAGGACACGAAAGAGGAACCCTAGCCGTCAGGACGGCGCCGTCATCCGACTTCGTCTCGGCACGAAACTCCAGGGAAGGACCGCCATGAGGAGACGAGAACGCGCGCCGGAAACACCCAAAAAGGGTGTCACGCGCCCTCACGCGCGGCTCCACCCGCCGCGTGAAGGCCACTCTCAGCCGCCTTGTGGCGGCGCGTGCGGCGCGTCCGGGATCTCCGCGCCACCCATCACTTTGTTCGTCTTCCGTCCTCTTTCCAACCATATATGGATCCCAATTCTAGATCCAGAGGTCCACGAAAGTCTCGCAAGTGTTGATTGCTCATCTTCTTCGTTGTTTCTCGACTCTTGAACTTTTCCAGAAATTCAAAATACATAGGAAAATGCGAAAAACATAAAATAAAGCAAGGAGGAAACCTAATCATATGGATTAGCCTCCTTGTTACAAACCAAGAGAAACACAAGAGAATCTAACCATGGATTAAAGCGATTAACCGATTAAAAATTAAGACTTTTACCGAATATGAACTATAAGCGAATAAATAACATGAAATAAATAACAAATACAGAAAAATAAGGTGCCATATTTTTCAAAAAAAATTTGAAATAAATCACATGAAATATAAATTAATATCAAAACTGTTCTTTTCCTCATCGTATCCCTTATACCAATTGTAGGATTATCATCAGAAACGCGGAAGCGCATTTACACGCGACGTAGGAAAAATAGAACCTTCATTGTTTTGATTACCTGGAAGGACGGGTGAAGGGAAAGCTTCACGATCGGTAGTAATCCGCTCTTGAAGATCTTCCAGACTATCTCTCGAGGGGATGGAGTGGGTGTGCAACGTCAGATGATGAACGTCCGCTAGGGTGTCTGTTTCGATGAAAAACATTAGTGGCACAAGGGTGAAAAGATTAGTTTATATATGCTGTGAAGTCCAAGACCTAACCCTAAGCCACATGGGCCATATTACTTGGCTTTATCTCATAAAGTCTTATTGGACTTAAGTGACTAAAGAGCATATAACCCAACATATATATATTTCAAACATGATTATATTCAACCATAAGATCTGATTATGGGAATAGTCCTCCTGGCCCCAATTAGTTCATATCTAAAAATCAAACTCGAAATTATTGGTTAAGAGAAAGAGTAGTTGTCACTGTAACCAATGATGTGTTAGTGATAAAATCTTTATATAATATATGCTATCAATCTAATAATAAATATTTTTCTTATTTTATACGGCGACAAACTCAACTTAAAAGAGTTTAGTCTTATATATATTGACATGCCGGGGTCAACTTTGTCCTATGACATTACGATAATTTCCATGATTCAGTTTTGCTTCCTTGTCCTTAGCCCTTTTGGAACGTTCATCGGCAGAAGGAGAAAAGACAACTAGTCCTGAAACGGAAAGCATGGTCGGGTTTATCCAGGATAGGAACAAATTCACAACTCACAAGACCCGCCACGTCATCATGTGCCACACACTCATCATAACATCATCCCACTTACATGCATGAGCCCATCATCTTTTCCATTCGCGAGCGTGACGATATGGAGTTGCACAAAAGGAGCCTAACGCCATTGCTTGTACATTGCATACAGAGAGAGCCAAATCGGAGAATGCAATTGATAAAGAACAAAAGCCAATGAAAATTTTTGGCTTAGCTATAACAAAATCAAATCAGAGAATCCATTCTCGTCCCACTTGGGTGATATTCATATGCAATAGAAGTCCCATAAGCTTCCTTTTCTCACGTACAGCGTTAATAATAACACATGAAAGGGTTCTGGTATATCATTGGTTGATTGGCTCGTGAGTGGTGGCAAGCTCTTAGTCGACTAAACAAACCCAAACTGACTATCAATTGGCGCATATCATATCATATATCATAATGAATTGCTCATGCTTTTTCTCATGCACCCCAAGTGTCATATTTTAAGCGTAAAACGCACTAACTCCTTGCACTCAGTTTCATTTGCCTGAAAAAACTACATTCCATTTCATTTTACTAAGGATATGTTTGGTATATTCTCTTTTATAATTTGATTTCTATAATTTATATATAAAATAATGAAAATTATAAAAAACAATAAATTTAATTTTTTTGCATTGATTTCATGTTGTTTGATACCTACAACAAATTAAATAAACTTATCTATCATAATCACTTTTATACATCAAAATGATAGATAATTTAAAATTTAGAAATAAAAATTATTTTAAGTAAAAATTTAACAATAAATATTTTAAATAAATAATAAGTGGCAATTAAATAAATATTTAAATACATAAATTAATAAAAATCAATAAATAAATTTATAATACATGATAAATAATACAATACTTAATATATAAAATATAATTATACAAAATAAAAACTTAAAATGACTATTACAAATTAATATCTTAATTATATTTTTTAAATTGATCATTAAAGGATTCATAAATAATATTACTTTGATATGTTTTCTATATTCATTAATATTGCATTTGATAAAAATGTAGAAGTTGGAATATTAAATATATGAGAAAAGAAAGTGAAATATATTTCTTATTTTTATACTTTATTATATGAAAATGAAATATTACAAAAAATAAAATTATTATAAAATGAAAAAAATTTACTTTGTTGATTCTATTTAAATACCTTTTCAAGTAGTGGATGTAAGAGTAAATTACTTTGACAGTATTTTCTTGAATACATTATAGAACTCTTTTATGTTATTAGTATATCAAAATTAAATTCATTAACTAATAATTGTGCAATAAATCAACTAATGGAAATATCAAATAGTGTCAAAATATTAAATAAACTATTAATATGTTAATTAAATTATCAATTTATAAATATTATTTTAAATATTTTTAATTTCATTCATATAATTATATTTATATTAATATTATTTATTACCAATATTATTTATCATTTATTATTTAATTTTAAAAAGTATTTAGTATTTATTTATATATTTTAATATTATTATAAATATTTATTTAATTTTTATATCTTCTTTATTTAAAATACTTATCATTAAATTTTTAATTAAAATAATTATTTTCAACTCTTAATATAATTTTTAATGTTATTTATAAATTTAATTTCTATGAACTAACAATATAAAATTGTTTAACCTCAACAAATAAAAATTTAAGAATATGTCAAATTAGATAAAAAGTTATCTACTAATATTTTATTTTATACTATTAGCACATAAAAATTAAATTAATTGTTTTCTATAAATATTATTATTATTTAATAATAATTTATAAAAATTAAATTATAAAAAGAGTAATACATCAAATATATCCTTTGTGAAATGCGATTGAGTGTAGGTTTTTCAAACAAATTAGGTGGAATGTCAATTTTTTATGTTGGAAAGTCTAAATTTCAAGGAGATTTAATTTAAATTAACAGATAAAAGAAGGGGAAATATTTTTTTCAACTATCCAATCTTGGATAAATATTTACATTCAATCTATCATCCTTAAATTTTTATGCTTTACTTAAAAATACAAATTTTAATTTTCTAAGACTTCAACACCCACACTTAAAAATTTTGTGCTATTCACTTAATCTATATTTAACCAATCTAAGACTTCAACACCCACACTTAAAAGTTTAAAACCATTAACTTTTCTTAATTTGTCACGTGTAGTCTATTTTTTTATATTACGTATCTTCTTTCCTCTCCAAGTTTCTCATCACTCAGTGGCTAAACTCAAATGTTTACATTTAAAATAGAGGGAAAAAGTTCGAAAAGGTCAGTGGTAAACCATCGTATGCTAATATTTATGTATTGTTTTCGGTAAATGATTGCCATTTAATTCTACAAAAGAATTATTTGATCTTTTAAAAAAATTAGAAACAGTAAGTACTTAATTACATTTTTCATCACCATTGGATTATGAACAAGCCTTTTTCATATTAATGTTAATATAAGGTACGGTGGAGGATAATTTAATCCCATGAGTTCTGAATTTTTACATGCTCCATATTTTATTATCATTAGTTTATTAAATTGAATGACTTAAATTTAATTGAATGGCTTAGATTTAAAGTTATAATAATTATATAAAAACTATAATAATTATATAAAATTAAAAAATAAAATGATAACTTATATAATTACAAAACTATCATCCTCTTCACTTCCTGTCTCCCATTCTGTCACTCGGTCCTTTCGCTTCACCCCACTCATCTTCTTCTTTCCATGGGCGACCAATACAATAAAATGTGTTAGTAAATTCCATAAAAAAAAAAAAAGTGTTAGTTAATGTTTTGGAGCTAGACTAGTGATCCAATGACACCTACTACCACTGCATTCTCTCTTTTTGGATGGTTTCTCCTCCAACACTCTCAAAATCCATCGGCTTTTCTCAAACGCCTGAAAAATAATAGAATAAAGGCAGTATTTTGTTTTTGCTTTTGGCTACTGCATCTTGTTCCATTTTTGAATAATTTTCATTTTGGTTTGATTTTAAAGTAATGATTTTTTCTTGGTAAGGTTTAAACCCTGTTTCGTGGGATTTATTGTTCCGAACGTGAGATCCTTTTAAACGATTCTTAAGTTCTTGGCTGCGAAAAACAACGAAAAATGGTTCTTGATCTCTTTCACATAGTCAAGTTGCTTCGTCGAGCTCTGAGCAAAAATTCTTGCAAGAAACATGTAAAATTGTTTGGTAATTCTTGGTAATTGTCCATGTGCACCGCCAAATCCAATCATATGCGGATCTAGGTTGTGAGAATATAAGGAATTTTTATGTTTGATAAATAGAAGAAGGGTCAATTTAATAATTTTCATGAAATTAAGTGAGGAGCATATGAAGGTCTAAGAGATATCAGGGACTAATATCCATCACTAAGGTACATAATTATAATAGATTCTAATGCACGTTTATGATTCAGTTAGATGGTCCCCTACTCCCCATAGCGTTGCTCTTCATTCCTCAATATCGCAATATATGCCAACTGCTCCATAAACACGAAGATTCCTGGATTTATGTCTTAACTTTGTCTCTCAGTACTATATGGAACTTCATTTCCACATCATCAGTAATGGAGATTTCACCCGCTCTCATTAAGTTAATATTAAGCCTGTTGAAACTTGAAGCATGTTATTCTAGTTATATTATATATTATTATTTGAAGGAAGAGAAATGTTAAATTCTTCTAAGTGCCCGACTGGAGGTTGGAATTAGAATTGATTTAGAATATAATCTTACATTTTATATTTGGGTTTACTAAAAAATTGTTAGCAAATAAATGAGAAAGAAGAAAAAAACCTACATAAACTACTTTTATGAGAAGAAAGATATTTAATAAGTTTTGAGATTGACAATTTATATGGCATATATTAGGAATTAAAAAGAGTTCATTTAATTTTTTTATTTTCATAGAGTTCATTGTAAAAATTATAATTCTATTTCTATAAGTTACTCTGAACATGAAACTTGGAATTGGGGTCTTTAGTTTCAATTCCAAACTCTAATATCATGCTCAATTCAGACACAAACTTTACTTGATTTGATAGAAGAATTTAGGACGATCGGGGAGTGAAATATTGAAACAGGGTTAATCTAGGGGTAAAAAAATACATATGTAAAGTAAAGAGTAAACAATAATAGTGTGACTACAGTATTCTTCTACGATAATTTCGAGAGCCAAGATTTACTTTAAGATTTTGGGGAGCTTTTTAAAAGGCTTTTAGGATGAGGCTCTGTCTAGTACAATTATAACCCAAAATTGATGGACAAACAGAACAAACAATAAAAACCTTAGAAAATATGGTAAGAACATGTGTGATTGAACAAAAAGGAAGTTGGGACAAGTGCTGCCATTGGTCAAATTTGCTTATAAGAAGTAGTCACGCTAGCATTGGCAATGACCCTATATGAAGATTTGTATGGAATAAAATGCCAATCTCGTTTATACTGGTATGCCCAGGAGAAACAAGTTTGTTAGAACCTAACCTCATCAATCAAACTACCAAAAGATTTAGAAAATACCATCTGAATCCAAGTCATATGTTAGAACTTGAATCTATACAATTAAAGGATGACCCAACATTCCAAACACCTTCGGTCTAGATCGCCGATAGAGAAGTTAAGCAACTTGAGGTAGGTCGGAAAGCAAGGAAAACACTTGGAGTTATAGTCAAACATGAAGAAGATCACCAAACGTTTTCAAATATGAAATTTTGAGGGCAAAATTTTTTTAAGGTGGATAGTATTGTAACACCCTTAACTTATTCAAAAATTAATTTGAGCTTTATTAATGAGAATTTGAGTATCCTAAAAGACATAGTGAAAATGAGGATGACTTAACGGACGAGTAGGAAAAAAAATTTTCGACCGGCATGAATAGTAATTTTACAAGCCCGTAGGTGAATAGTAATCCTGAACTTGGACGAGGAGTTATCCAGGGTAGAGGGAAGATTGGAAAAAAGCCAAGATAGAGTATTAGGCCTGAGATTAATTTCGGATAATACTTTGATTTTCCAGTATGATGTTTTACCCATTCAGTGAAATTTGGATGTGCAACTTTAATACCCAAAAGCAACTTGCTCAATAAGTTTAAGTGAGTCACTTATCTTGAGCTAAGTGGATGGTCAAAACTTATTCTTGACCAACAAAATTAATCCTAGCTATTCATTTCATTTATTTTTCAAAATGAAAGAAATAAAAACTTGAAACTAGATAAATACTATACCAAACTTAAGATAAGACTTTCACAACCAACCTTATCTCATCACCATCATCATTTCTGCCAAGACACCTAAAACATAGCCCCCCCATGGGAGAAAAACTCCAAACTCTAACCCTAGCTTCATCATCCAAAATCCCTAGCTTTGAGCCACCAAAATCACAAGCTTCCGTCACTAAACTTCACTTACTCTTCATAATCTACAAAACTAACTGATTAGAATTTTAATTAATCACCATTCTCCACCATGAAATATCATATACCACTACTGGAAGAAGGATTAGAAGTTGTTGGGAAGGGCTTTTAGTGAAGAAAATCATTTTGGAAGGATCATCTAAAGGAAGAAGCCTTAAAGCTTCAAGAGTAGAATTTGTGTGGCTTTTTCTTTTCTAAATCTTGTTTATGAAGATATTGAGGTTTTGAGCTTAATATGTTTGGTCTTATAGCATGTTTTTACATATATCTTGATGTGTTTGCATGGTGGAGTAGTTTGATGTTGTTAGAAAATCATTTTTGTTAAAACAAGTTTTAAGTTGAGTTGCGAAACTCATTTTTCACTAGCAGTAAGTGTTTCATTTTCTCAAGTAGTATGAGACATTTTTTTAATCTAGATAGTTAAGCTAACATGTTAAAATAACTCCATAATTTTTCTTGAGTCCATTTGAGGTATTTTACTATTTTTGAAAAATAAAAAATCGAGGCTATTGTAGTTGCTGTTGAAGCCAGTTTTGAAGCTTTAAATTTATCTAATTTTGTTACTATATCAAATGATCGAATTTTACTCTAACATTTTTATAGGTTGTTGTAGCCACCTTGAGGTCCAACTCTTTTTTTTTCTTCAGAATTTGTTAAGTTCATTTGCTATGGTAATAAAATTATAAATTCTAACCGTTCCTTACCTGTAGATTTGCCCATTGATTTTGATTAATTTTTTAACATAGCTAAAAATTCCATTTTGGTCATTTTTTTTACAGATTAACATAGATATGTTGAATTGTATCTGAATTATCTCACCTTATTTTAGTGATATTTCATTAATTAACAGAATTTTTTATAAGATTAAAACTCTGACAGTTGTTGTATGAGTTGAATTATGATTATGAGAAATATGTTGATAATTGTGTCTTGTACACTACGTAATTTAGGTGATGATGCTGTGCATATATGATCATGATAGTTGTGCATATGACATGGAGCATGAAACATGAGATGTCAAAATATTTCAGAATAAATGACAAATTAAATCACCAGGGAGAGTGAACCTGGCCACTTTTAAAGATTAAATCGTTAGGGAAAATAAATCTAACCACTTATGAGATTCCTTTCAAAACTAAGTCAAGCAAAGTAAACCTGGCTAGGAATAATACCGTGTGAAAGTCAAAGAAAGTAAATATGATAATAAAGTGTAGGAATGAGCTCAAGTCCTAATAAGTAGTCTATTACCCTGAGTGAGCAAGGCTATTTATGTCAAGGGCATGTGAAGTTGATGAGAAGGATATCCAAGTAAAGGAAAGTAAATGAAATGATTAAGAGAAATGAAGAAAGTCATTGCATTTATCATATGCATGCTTACACTATTCTTAATTATTTGCTTATAATGATTTATTTTGAGTTTGAATATTATGATATATGTGAATTATGTGACTAAATAACTAAGTATGTTTGCATGAAATATTTTTAGAAATAAACTACAATGATTGAAAATGAATTTTGATTATATGTTTATGTATAACAGTACCTACTGAGAATTTTATAATATTCACATCCCTATGTTGCATGTACCTTGTGTTATCCTTAGATTTTATAGATACCACCCCTATGGATCTTCATGGACATGCTACAATAGGAGTAGCATTATGATACAGTTGCTCATTTGCCCAGTCTGTTTTTAGTGCCCTTTACAATCCTAAGTCTCCATATGATGGTGTGCCTTGGTTCCTAGCACACCTAGTTTTTGTTATATCTCCGCTTGCATCACCAACACCCTAGAGGATGAACCAACTCAATTATCATCGTCTAACTCCAACTCTCTACTGACTCCAATATTTCAACATGAAGGTGATGTTATCATCCGAATGATTAATTGGTTTTTCTTTAGATAATATAGGAGATATTCAAGATTATTGTAGATATCTATTGACTTGTTAAGCTATAGCTACTAATGTTCCACTTGAAATATATATAAATATGTATGGGCTATTGATTGTCTCATTAATACTTTTAACTATGACGCTAGGTTTATTTCACTTTATTTTCATGTATTGTGATACTTCTAATTATTGTATTAATACTTAAGTAACACACGGTAGTTACATGAATCATGTCCACTTGGATAGCTGTGATGTCTAAGATGGAATCTTGATGTCTGAAGTCTTCCAATTAAAATTTAAAGATGTTATAAAAAATGTTATTTACTTTAAAACAAAGGGATTAAGGGACACATCTCTTTATAGGATAAAAAATGTTATTTACTCTAAAACAAAGGGATTAAGGGACACATCTCTTTCTTTGATCTGGTGGATCTGTGGGAAGACAATGGCTTCTTGATAACCATAGACAATTATAGGAAGGGCTTGGAATATGTGCCTGGAAATTTACGTGGCTGAACAAGATTCTAGTAACATACGTGAGGAAATGTTAACAGGTGTGGTGTGGGCACAAGGATCCATTAAAACTGAGAACGTTAGGACTCTAGTTGGATTGGAAAGTGAAGACTGTGTTGTGCGTTCACTTTCTGTTGAGGTGGGGATCTTTCTCTTTTGGACAAATGTCGAGTTCTCTCTTCTCTGACCAATAAGATCTCAATCAATAGCAGATAATAATACATAATGAAGTTATTAAATTTAAGAGTTTCTCTAACCAATGCCTTCCCCTAAGGACACTGGTTAAGAAGTGAAAATAGGAAATGTTTGCATTGAAAAAATAAAAGTTTATGTTTTTAAAACATTGGAATCATAACAAAGTTGTAAAACTTAGCTCTTTTAGTAACCTCAACTAGTGTCACTAGAAGACTAGTTAGCAAAACCCTAACTATAATTCCATTTTGAGATTAGTTTAGTTATATTATTTATTTTAAAAAACACTAAAAAAGATTGGAATTATCGGATCCCATTCTTTCTATTCTCATCGAAAGTGGTGGGTTCACTACCAAAAATCAAATTGGGTTGGAGACCTTAATCCGTTCAATTTCATTTTTTTAATTAAAAAGGGTGCTAAAAAGATTGAACACTTCCATTCACTTTCTATTAATGAATTTATCAAATCCCACCTTGAATATAATTCCATCTTCAATAAAAGAAATATTATGAGGATTTGTCCAAGAGTAGATTCTTGGTCTTAATTATTGTTGTCGTATAGCTCCCAAGCCAATTGGATGGTAGACTACGACTGTTCACATCTGTTCAAGGCCAAAATGAGAGAGGTCTTCAAATTTGCCAAGGATGATACATGTAAAATAGATTGTAACGCTCAAATCAGTAAGAGCGAAGTCTAAGCTAATAATGAATATATTGAGAAAATAAGAATGGAGATACTTATAATAGTTGTATAAAAACTCGTTAGACTCATTAAGGAGAGACAGCACAATGGTCAAGAGGCTTATAAATATCATGGTTAGTAAGATTCGCATTGGTAAGCAGTCATTGGGCAATATACACATCCTTCCGGACTAGGTACCAGTCCAATCCAATTACTTAAATTTAGCAGCACACGTTTATTCTTCTAGCATCACAAGATTATTTTTCATATCATGGATAAAGAAGAAAGGAAGACAAAGTGTTATTCCTCCATTCACTTCTAGACAAGGATATACAGCAAAATCATTTAATATTTTAAAACAAAGCCAAAAGATGAACCAAAAATAAATTTATTTGTTTTGTTATAGAAAACCTAGAAATCAATTTATAAAGAACTTATTGTTTGTTGCCCAGCATTGATTGAAAGATATAACCCAGTGGCTTTGCAATTGGGTGCTCAATTTCATTAGAAGCGTAGGTCAAGGAGTTGCAGAATATAAGGAAACCTCCTAGTGGGTCAAAGAAGAATCCAACTTACACTACACGGAAAGACAGCAACCCAGCAAGGTATCGTTGTATGACATTTGCAAACAGAGAAAAATTTGAAAAGAAAAAAAAATTGATATAGAGATCCATAAATTGGGTTGCGTAAGAAGGTTGAACATTCATACCTTTCGTTACACAATCAACTAGTACCACTACCCCTTTCAATTTCCATCCACCCCCTTTTGGGATGCTTTCGGTGAAGTAGATCAAATAAAGAATTGAAGATATGCATGACTGTTATTGACCCAAAGTTTCGGGAGGAAAGATAGATACACATTTGACATTCCTATGGCACAATGATTCATGTCTTTTTATTTCGGATATATACGAAAAGCAATGCAAGCACAGGATCAAGATCAACCCATCATTTTCTTGAAATATCTACGAGAATTGGGTTGCTGTCAAGCGTCAAACCTATGTTACAGGTCTACTTGCCCATTTCCGAATCCTCTAGTATTTAGGCGGCATTTAACGTGGGCCTCCTTTGCACAGGACCATGACGGAGCAGGTGTATACAACCGTTGGATTGGCGTGTAATTTGAGGATGTGTCGGTAAAGGAAATGTGATACCGGCTAAAGTAGGAATGTTGAAATACTTGAGAATTTTTAAATCCACCCCATGTCTTCTATATAATATTAAAGTGAGAATTTTCAAATCCACCCTTAAAAGTCATGTTAATATTTGTTGGACCAAACTTCTCATGTATATTAGTAGTTGGTGGACCTTAAATATTTGTCACGTAATTTAAATACACGTCGAGTTTTTACTTTTTTTGCTTTTATTTATTATTTCCTATATTATTTATTAAGAGTTTAATTTTTTTACATTAATAATATAAAAAAAATTTTACACTATCATTCAATTATGCATTAACATATTAGTAAAAATGATTATGTCTCACACCCACTATTTGAAAAGTCATATAAATATAATGATTTAATTAGATGATATTATAAAAAAGTTTTACACAATTTATAAAAATTAAACTTATTTATTAAATAAAATATTTAGTTATTTGTATTTATAATGATTACATATAGTATGTATTATCTATACTAAAGATTAGAATTATTGTATTAGAGTCAATTACTTCCTTTTTTCCATTTATAATTAAGACTAAAATTTTAAATTGAACAATAAAATAAATTATCTATTTTATTACTAAAATTTTTACATACTTCTATGCTTTTTTATGTATTATTTCATCCTTTAACGCCTTTTCCCTTCTTCGTCTTTAAAATTCTTGATTGCTAAGACATTATTTTAGTGAGTTTTTATGTTTGTTTTTATTCTTTATTTTTCATTTTCTACTTGATCACACAATTGTATGATTACATATGTGTTTCTCTTTCTAAAATTCATTTGATTTTTATTCCCTACTATTGTTGTGAAATATTATTCATTTATAAATGTCCATATTTTTAGTTGATTCAATTAAGATTTGATTAGATTAGATAGAATTATTATGATTTGATGTGATAATATATCTCTTCTTTTGGCTATAAATAGCCCTTTGGATGCTCCATATTGAGGACCTTTGAAATTATCAATAAGACTATTCTTTCTCTTATTATCCATTATTCTCCTTATTCTTATTTCTTACAACACATTATCAAGGATTTACTTGTTTTTAAAGTGAAGAAACTCGTAATATGACATGCATGATTTCTTCTTAGAATTCTTGGTTTACAATAAATTGAGAGTATACGGCGACAACTTTTAATGGTACTTAGTTAAAGGCACTTGTTCTTGGTTGATTTTTCTTTCCCTATATTAATATTATAGCATCGGTATACGATGATAAATAGAAATGCTTGAAGTAAGACATCCTAACCATAATTATTTTGAATATTATATGTTGAGATTCATCTTCACTCAATAGATCTTAAGACTAATAAACAAGAAAATATTACATTTTAGAAGAATTGTACAAAATAATATTTTTTTTATGGGTCTTGGAGACATCATTAAAAAAAAAATAAAAGTGAATGACAATCATTAAAAATATTGCATCCCTATATCAATATGTACTCCTTTTACTTTATTCTATTTCTATACCATTTCCAGAAGTGAATGATAATCATTCCTATAAGTGAATAAGAATTATACAAAAAAATAGATAATCATTCCCTTAAGTGAATAAGAATTATATAGAAAAATGCATAATCATTCCTAAAATGAATACATTCTTATTATTGAAAATTATCCAAAAAATATAATTAATTTATTCCTCCTTTTAATGAGATTTGCATGTTCCCATAAGTGAATATGTCAAAAGATCATTCCATAAAGTATATGAATCTATTATTCATATCACCTAAAGTGTGTGACATTATAGTTTCTAGAAGGAATATTTTCATATTTATATATTTCCCGAAGTGAATGTATATATTAAACACTATATTCTTCTTGAAGAGAATAATATAATAGGTTTATTTATTTTCCTTTTTCACTACCTTTATAAAAGATTATGTCTAAATATTTAAAAGATCATGCTAATTTTTTTGATAAAGTACAAAGAAGAATTGTGGGCCAATATGGTAACACTTGCAGTTCTGCATTATGATAAATATATGTTGAAAAATATTCTTGACTTTAATGTACCATTTCAATCTACCATTTAGAAAATCATGCACATAAGAGAATTTGATTGGATGATAATATAAAAAATTAAACTTTATATTATTAGTACATTTAAATTAAGAGTTTAATTTCTATATACTAACTAAGTAAATTTTCTTTAGATTGTCATTGAATTGTGTGTTGTCAAACAGCAAAGGTAGTTAAGTCATTCAAATAAAATGATTTGATTGGATGACCATGAAAAATATTTTTATACAATTAGTACATCAAAATTAAAGTCATTTTTTAATCAATTTCATACTTCTGGGTTCTGAAAATCACTATATTTGCAAGTTGATGATCCTTTAGGCATGATTTAGAACGATAGTAAGCTTGTCAAAAATATATGGGTTTAGAGCTTTTGGAGTTTTTCATATTTATTTAGTTTATGTACAAATTAGTTTTAGATAGTAACTATAAATGCTAATTTATTTAAATTTTAAATCAACTTGTTATTTCCTTCATGATTTTATATTAGCTTCCATGAATATAAAGCATATTATTAAAAAAATTTAAATCTCTATATATGAAGCATTTTAAAAGTTAATAACTAACTATAACATTAATATCTTATATAAAGCATATCAACTTGTTTTTTAGATTATTTTTAAACTCAATATTAATATAAAACATATTAACTATACTAAATTAATTTAATAAAGAATAAAATTGTAAGAAGATATTATAAACCCTTCATTTATTTTTCCTTATCAATTTAAAACTCATCAACAAAGTTAATAGAAAAAAGAGTGAGATAATCATATTTTGTTCCACAAAAGAGTGAAAAATAAAATGGAAATAGAAAAAGAATATCCCTGCAAGAGCATACCCAAATTGATTTGTTTGTGAATAATGTTGTTATGAATGGATATGGGCCATATGGGAGAACTTAAATAGTGAGGAGTTAGTTGATAGCCTTAAATAAATTTTATAAATGAAGACCGAAAGTAATAAAAAAAATGAAATAAGTGTTGAGTTTTGGCATTTTGTACATATGTTCCACGTAAAAGCTAACACACGAGGAAGGCCAGGTACCGTGCGTTGTAAAAAAAGCAAGCACACTACCCAATGGTTCAGTTGGTCAATACCTTGATTTATATTGGGGCAACAACTCAAATACTTGTGTGTAAGGGCAACAAAGCCAATATTTCTATTTTGCGAGGAGAAAACAAAAAGTTAGAAAACAGAGCCTATAACCGGTTAAAATTAGAGCCTCATGGGGAACCAAAACATTTGAGCCCCATTCTAAAAGTCACCCTAGTATTTAACCAAATTGAAGAGGAAATGGGGAATGACCCAAGTGGATTGATTACCTTGCCTACATTTTCTTTTTCAATGGGCCCTAATTTTGGACGAGATTTAGTCAATTTTAAAACACAACGAGGGTTCATTGGGCTTTGTTATTTTTCCAAACCCGGCATTGAATTTTCGCACTTTTCTCTGTTAAATGCAAGAAATACTTTTGACCAAAACAAAATTAAATTGTAGGCAAGACTTCGATCAGACAAAAACAAAACAAGCACTACTTTGACCCAAAAAAATAAGATCCAAGTAATCCACCTTGTCAACTTAACATGGAGAGATGAGAGTCAAACGGAAAAAAAAAAAACACAAAGAAAGGGGAAATAAGAAAGGACCAAGGAGGGACAAGATGATAAAAATTAGTTATAAGAGAAATGATAAATCCTATTGATTAATATGCCTAAACATTCTCCTGATTCAAAATTTTAGGAAGGATCTGTTTGGATATTGGAATTGAAATTATGATGTAAAATTTGAATTTCAATTCTGATTCAAAAGAACTGAAATTGATTTAGAATCTTGATTTTATATGAGTTTAATTTTGCCTTTGAGTGTAAACTTTATATCTATCATCAATCACATCTCTTTTGTATGACTTTTCAAGTAATGGAAGTTGAAAATAATCATATTTACTATGTGTCATTACATGATTAGATAAATATATAAAACTTCTTTATACTCAGTGCATTCCAATTAAATCTATTTTATATTTGGATTTACTAAAAAGTTATAACATGATTGTTAAAATACAAATGAAAGAAAAAATTGTATAAACTTTAATGGGTGAAAAGGAATTTAACAAGTCTTATAATTAATTTATAAAAATATAAGTTAAGAATTAAAAAGTTCATTTTAGTTACTCTTAAATTCCATGAAATTAAATTATAAAATTATAATTCCAACTCTATATTATATTACTCCAAATAAGAAAATTAAAATTGGCCCGTTCAATTCCAAGCTCCAATTCTAAATGCCAACGGAGCACTTATATGTATTAAATAAATTACAATTTATACCCCCATGAATAGAATTTTAAATTACAACAAAAAATTGATGATAAAGGTTTACAAGTGCCAGGACTTTACCAACGTTAAGTAACAGTTCGAGTTGGTGAATTGTCATCAATTAGCTTACCTCGGGTAGCCAGGTTTTTGAGGCAAGTTCACCTCGCAGAGTGATCAGAGACCACTCCCCCTCCCTTGCGTGCTATGACTAAAAACAGAATTGTCAGATCATATTGTCAGATCATAAAGTATGGTTTATTTTCAAATTTCAGGAGCCAGCTTCACTTAATAAGCTTTTTAGACAAGAAGTTATACTTAGAGCGCCAATGAATTGCAACTCACATGATACCACTCTTGATCCAAGTGACTAAGAATTTATTAGTATTGGGGGTCAAGAGTTCTATCCCTATTTGTCCATCCTCTTTTCTATTTCCCCTTAATTCCACTAGAATCTCCTTACAAAAAAAAAAACAAACAAACCAACCTAAGCTAGGGCTGTGGGCAAATTTAATTGGCCTTAATACGGAATTAATTGAATCAAGAATTCATTTCCAAATTAGGAGCACACAATCAAATGAAACTCGAGACCAGGATTTGACAAATGAAAAACGAAACAACAAATACAAGAAAAAATAAAGTAAGGAAAAGGCTAATGAAACCGAGTTATATAACAGAACAGAGGCAGAATCTCCTAAAAGCAAGTTCCACCAGAATTAAAAATCCAGTCATCCAGAGGATGCCCGCCCAAAGAGCAACCATCATAATTGAACAGCATCAGCAACTCAATGTGTACGAGTTCTACTACTTTCTGCATTTCTGACCGGATTGAAGTAAGGATGGGCCTGCATAGCATTTAAACATTTGCTTACTGATCATTCTACAAAAATAGTTCATGTAACCAAAATACAAAGGCAAAGACAAGTTACCATATAATTCGAGAAAAAAACAATGAAAAAACAATAGTTAATTTTGAAAAAAAAAAAAGTCTAAACTGCAATCTCCTAGGGGAACAAGCATAGGATTAGAAACCAACTACCAATCTTATCAAAACACAGTGCGTCAGGCATCTAGGTCGCGCTTCTAAGGACCAAATTGCAGTGCAAACTGCAAAAATATGCTTAACAGGATTTCCCAACTGGATTTTATCCAAGAATGGAAAAATATATAATTCTCAGCAGGCCATAATTACCAGAAAAAAGACAAACTAATAGCTAAAACCAAATCACATTGAAGCCTGAAATCACAAGTGAGACCATGCTCTGACCAATATATGCTAAGTTTATGTATCACAAGTCCGTGTGGCCAACAAATATAATAATAATAATAATAAAGATCGGATTTTACCATGGCTTCTTTTGTGGTGGGACGTTCTTGGTGATCATATCGTAGTAACTTGTCCACAAAGTCAACAGCCTTTAAAAAATAGTGTAAATTTAGAACAAGATTCAATGACAATATGGGTAAATTAAGCCATGGATAATTACAATGCATAATACCTCAGGAACAGCCAAGTGTTGATTTTCTACATTGATGAACTTTGTCCATGGCTTTCGGCTATGCCTGTGACAATATTAGGGTGTCTTATTAAGAGTAGTTTTAGTGAATAAAAGCAACATATATATAGAACTATAGAACAGAAACAAACCTCCCAACAAGTGCCGCAAGATGAGGGTCCAATTCTATGTGATATCTATTCAAATATGCACTTAATTCATCTGTTCCAAGTACCTATTTGCAGGAGGGAAAAGAAAAGATCATCAATATAGAAGACATCTCAATCTATTTCATATTCGAGTTGCATCTAAATCACACTACAGGTAAGAACTGAGAAAAAGTTCTTTGCATATCTAAATATACTTCAGATTTCATGTTGACTTCACAAACATGAATAACTATTAAAATATAGTAAAACAAGGAAGCAGTGTTATGAAAGATAAGTAGCAGAAAATTAAAATTCAAAGTTTGAAACGGAAGAAGCATTGTCAAAAACCAACACTAACATATCAATACTTTACAAAGAAGAAAATTTCATCTCAAGGACAACAACAGGGACAAAGTCTAGTACACAAAAGAATCACTAAAGAAGAAAAACCAACAAAATAGAAAAGGCTGAAGATACCATAACAATACATACTTGCATAACCCAAAAATCTGGCACAAACACCACCAAGTCCAACTAACAGTCTTCACTTACCTTAGCTATTTTGACCAGTTGATCATAGTTATCATGCCCATAAAAGAATGGCTCCTTCCGGAATATCTGTTAAAACACATTACTGAGGTGAGCTGAGCAGGAAAGTTTAACCTACAAATTAACTTAAAAGGAGTAACTGTATATCATGCACTAGTTAAAGATTCTTAGGTTTGCCTCTGCAAAGTAAGAACCGGGCCGAAACCCTAGATAACAAAAATTGCATTGTAAAGCAAAGGCATTGCTTACCATCCCAGCAAACATACAACCAAGGCTCCATAAATCTAAAGAATAGTCATAGTCTTGAAGATCAACAAGAAGCTCAGGACCTTTGAAATATCTACAAACAAAGCATGTATAAAGGAGATCAGAGATTGTGTGCGCATAACATAGGAAGGGGGTCGGGGGCTCAATTAAGCCACCATAATCTAGTTACATTTTAAGAATAAAAATAATAATAATAATAATAAGCTGATGACTTCACACCTATTCTGGAGTTTTACATATTTCCTCTTTACAAGTTACAACCAGATGGCATAAGGAAGTCTATGCAGGAAAACATGATTATAGCATTGATTTTGGACACTAAATTTCAAGACTCAAACCCCCTTCTTTTTTGGTCCTACAACACATTTCCTGGCTCACCAAATATTGTATTATCTGGTGTGCACAACCAAATGAAATTCTCATAATCATCTAACTTATCATTTCGGAATTGATAGGTTTAGTTGAACTGGTATCCATAACTAAGCCATCCTAATGGCTGGTTGAAGGAGTAATTGCAAAAACCAAAGGGAAATCAAAACCACAAAACCCAAAAAGTTGGAAGAAGTTGCCTGTGTAATTAATTTACAACAATTTACAAATCATCTGAAAAAACAAAAAAAAAGGACATGAAGTGTAAAAGAACCTGGAGGCAACGCGAACATTATATTCTTTCCCAGGATGATAGAACTCTGCAAGTCCCCAATCTATAAGGCGAAGCTTACGCTGCTCATGGTCAATCATCACATTATGTGGCTTTACATCCCGATGCATGATTCCTTGGGAGTGGCAATAATCCAGTGCCTGGAAGAAGTTTCAATTAACTTAGCGCTTCCAAGTTAATGGCCTCAAACAATTGGAAAAGGTTGGATTAAAAAAAAAAACAAAAAACCTAATGCAATTATAGATTACAAACTGAAGAAAGCAGCATGATATATACACCAATCAGGATATATGAGCATGTATAGCTAAATATGCCAACAAGAAAACCTGCAGGATACACAAGCATATATGTAGATGCAGACACATTGCCTTTTGCAAGAATTACTTGTCATGTAAACCTTCCATGCATGACTTCATAGTTTAGTAAAACAGTTAACAGAATTTAGTGATACGTACCTCCTCCATCTAAGATAGCCATTATTGACTAAAAGAATAAACAATACAAAAAGCACAATGAGCCAATGACCAACAAGAAACAAAAGAATTTGAGTTGAAGAGTTGAAGAATCACAATTCAAGACATTTGCATAGGAAGCATCTCAAATGAAACATAAATGGCTACAGGAGCCACAGCACGAAAGCCAGACTGATGAGAAGGCTTTGTTAGACTCAAAGGATTCCAAGAGATAGGAACCGATTCATGAACTGCTATTGTATAATCATGAGAAGGTGATTTGAATTGCAAGAGCAGCTATGGAGAGAAATTATGTTCTATAAATCCCTTATATAACATAAATCCATCCTGCTACCTCAGGTACCCAAGTATCAAGCAAAATGCATCATTCATCTATGCCACACCAAAGGCAGAAGAATTCACCAAATGGCTCAAATCTTAATTAGTTTGTAATTTAATTTAACACAAGAAAATCACAAAAATCATAATAACCAACCCATTACGAAGCATTTAGTATATCTTGTGTCTCACGAGATGCAAGGAAAAAGTAATAATTAAAAAAAATATGACAGTTGGGGATGCTAATATTCTTAATAATATAATATGAGAGCATTAAACTTGCCTTTAGAAGTTCAAAGATATAATATCGTATGTCATAGTCTGACAATGTAGGATAAAGAACTTTGAAATCAGTGTTATTAACATATTCAAATATAAGGCTTGGGGTCTTTGACTGCTGATCTCTCACAATGTCAAGCAACTTTACAATATTGGGTCCTCCACAAAGATTCTGTAATATTTTGATTTCCCTCTTGATCTGCATTCAGAATTAGAAGCAAATGTAAGATTGTGCGAAGGTTATATACATCATCAGAGGTTGGAAGACGAGGCACTAGAAAGCCTTGCTACTACAGCATCTCTAATCTAAGTAAACAAATGGACCTAACTAGAACTACTTTCTAGCACTATGGAAACGAGCATGCCATTCACATCCAAGAATGAAGAAGCAGAACCATGAAGAATGATATGCATATGCACCAGTGATTAAGCAACGGCAACAGAAACCAAGCCTTATCCTGTTAGGTAGCGTCGGCCACATGGATCAACTTACAGATACTACACCACTGTGTTCAAACAAAAACCAAATTTTCAGAAAAGCCATTTAAATCATGGTCTTTAAAATCATTCTCTAGAGCCTAAGCAAGTTAAAAAAATGCTTTAATTAAAACTAAAACATTATCTTTCTAACAGGCTATTTACAGAAAATCAAACTAAACTTAGTGAACCATGGTTTGGAATTCAGACAACAAAGCCCAAGCTACAACTGAGTACACTATCCATAACAAAATAGAAGCAATAACAGATGCACTGTCAAATTTTCACGCACCCTTGGAATCTGACTGATATTTCAAACAAAGTATGTAAGTCCTTTTATGAGTAAACACACATAACATATATGAGAAACAACCCTTCCTCAGCTCGATACACTACATACACATTGACTCTATGGCTGTATTATATTTTTGCCTTTACTATATTAATACTATCTATCTCCACAAGTTCAATATGATGTTGCCAAAATTATATTTATCCTAAGAAGCCTCCTGTCTATGCTTTATTACTCTAACAAAGCACGTTCAATTCAGCAAACCCAAATTGAAAAGCAACCAACGCCAACACACACACACAAGAACAACACGGCACAGAGAAGGAAATAATAAATGTCAACAAAACAAGGCACAAATAAATGTCACCTTCTTCTTCTTCACGGGCTTGAGGATCTTGATGACGCATTTTTCGTTATCAGTGCAGTGAACACCCTCAAACACCTCACTGTATTTCCCTCTTCCCACCTTCCTCACCACCTCATAATCATCTTGCTCCTGCAACACACACAAAAAACATCTTTTTTAATTCAAACAAAAAAAAAGAAGAAAAGAAAAGCTACTATACCCTAATTCATTTTTTTTTCCTTTGAGGAAAACGAAAAGACACGCCCAGAAAAAAAAAAAAGTAAAAATAAAAACGCCTTCTCCACCAATTCGCAAATACAAAAATTTTGGAAATAAAATAATTTAAAAAAATAGATATATTGAAAGTTACAGGGAGAATAAGAAGAAGAAGAAGAATGGATTATTGGTTAATTACCCCCACTGTACGTTGAGGGACTCATAGTCCCAATATTCCTTTGGGCGAACGACGTTGACGTCGGCGTAAACCCTCGCCTTCGACGACGCGCCGGGCCGGCGCGTGGATTTCCCATCTTCTGCGCCAGGGTGTCGGCGGCGGCTGCTGGTGGCGGCGGAGGATGAGGGAGCGGGGCGGCGGCGCGTGAGGCCAGGTGGCGGAGGAACAAAATGAGGGGGAGGGCTCGGGGCGATTTGGGAGGGGGAAGGGAACGAGGTTGAGTGCGCAGGAGAGAGAGGAATGTGTGTGAGTCGCGGGACAGGGGGAGGTGAGGGTGAGGCTGAAGGTGAAGGAGAATTGCGAGGGCCTTATGGCCATTAAATTCGAAATTCGAGGAGAGGAAAAAACATTAAAAGGACTTTTGATGCCTTCGGAGTTCGTATGCAATTTTCAAGCCCTTTTCTTTTCTTACTTTTTTATTTATTTTTTCTTTCAATCCATTTGTTTAACTTTTTTTTATGGATCATTTGTTTAATTTTTACTCTCTCTTTTTCACTTTGTCGGTTCAAAAATTTAAAACAATTAAGAAAATAATAAGTGAACTAGAAAATTAATTTTTATTTATTTACTAATATATGATTAAAAAAATTAATGAATCAAAATTAAATTCTTTGTAAAAATTGATCTAGGTGCAACCATTTAATTATATTACTATTATCATAATTTTGACAATTAATCTTAACTAATAAACCTAATTTTGAACGATAGCAAAAATAATAAATAAAAAAATGAAATTCTAATAAGCATAGAAATTAAACACTTCCAATAACTTATTTGATACTTTATACTATAAACCTTAAATATAAGACTTAATAAGTAAGATTATACAGGATAAGACTTATAAACTTTTAATATTATACAATGTTTAGTGCAATACTGCATAAGATATTCGGTTTTATGTTCAGGAAGATTATACTATTTATTTACAAATAATTTTAATGTCTTAATTAAATATTAAATAAAATCAAATAATAGTAAAATAGGAATTTTTATTATAATAATTTTCAAATATTATATTTATGCAAATATTTACTAATTAGAATTTGATTTATATTAAATGTTATTATTTATTTTGATAGGAATTTTACTAATTATTTATTATTTTAATAATATATAAATAAAAAAATTATTTTCTATATTTTAATATTTTATATTTTTAATCATAATTATTTAAATTAAAGTTATTGATCCTTACTTTTATATATAACATATTATTTATTATTTATTTATATATTTATTAGTTAACAATTTATGATTTTATATTATATATTATTTATTTAAAATATTTACTTGTTATTGAATATTTATTATTTTATTTTATTTATTTTTATCAATTATATTTATTTTTATTTTTATTATATATAACTAAACTAATATAATATATTTTTTGTATTTATTTTATTAAAAAAATTATTAAAAATAATTTTTATTTTATTATTACTTATTTAAGAATTATTTTATTTTAACAAAATATTTTAAAAAAAATAATTTTATACGTTAAAAGCTAATCAAGCCTAATATCCTTCCCAGCTGGTATTGAGTTATGCATTTTGATATATAAGGGGTTATAACGTATAAAGTTATACAATATGTCGTCTATACCAAACAATGAATAAGGGCATAATGTATAGTATTAGCTTATATTATCATTGCCTAATACATTATACCAAACACCCCCTAAACAATACTCTCTATACTTATTAATTAAAATTCATTTAAATAAAAAACATTAATCAAATGATGATATAAAAAATTTAAAGTATATTAAAATTGAGTCTTGCAAGATCTTGGAAAAAATAATAACTAAAATTGTTCAACGTTTAGAGAAAAAATGATGCCAAAATCAATAATGCCATATCACTCTTTTTTTGTTGCGAAATTATGAAAACCTTCCGTAACCATAGATTTTTTGTGTAAGAAGATATGATAATTTTGTTAGATTTTTGTTATGGACTACCTGCATGAGCCACATAAGCGACCTAGTACCACATTGGGCTAGCCAACGTGAGAACCCAAAACATGACCCAAAAAGATAATATTAGAAACGAAGACCAAGGGTCCAAAGCCATAAGTCGACAGGCTAGCGTACCGAGCACATTCACATCCTCTGACCTCGTTTGGCACAAGGTCGTGGTCCGACCTCATTCCACACGAACCCACATACCCCACAATCTCACAAGCATGGTCCAAGCACAAGCCTATTAACCATATCCCGAGATATGTGGGAAGTGGTAATGGGCATTTGAGCATTCTATTTAAAGGGTATTCAAAGGCAAACAAGTATGCATCCATACTACTATTGAATATTACCTAATCCCATCACTGAGACCCTTGATAGAGTGCTTGCAGAGACCCCACCTCCCGTCCCATATAGGAGAAAGCTAATTGAGGAGAAAGGAAAGTTAGTTCATGTGCATTCTTCATCCCCTAGGAAACTTCTGAAGTTTAAATTATAATAATAAATTAGATACAAAAAATATATATAATTATACCTTCTAACGTTTAAATTTATATTTAAAATAAAAAATAAATAAATTTTAAATTTTGTTCTCAAAAATTTAAAAAAAAATGTGAATTGATAAGCACACCGGTGGGGGGAATCTCTATTTTAGTCCCAAAAAATTATATCACTCACAAAATACCCCCTAAAAGAAACTATATTCACTCGTGACCCTCCAAAGATCCATCATGTTTAGCAAATTCACCCAAATATCAATTAGTCTCTGTTTTCGTAAACAAAAGTAATTCTTTAAAGGGATATTTTGTCAAAGATGAGATCTTTTGAGAGCTAAAATGCTCATTGTACAATGCCAATTTGGCATAAAATGGGCTATTATTTTAATGATATGATCTTTTGGGATTAAAGTATTCGTTATACGGTGCAAACACAAAATAAAACATAATCACTTATGCTGACAAAAATGGAGATAAGTTGACATTTAGGTGAATTTGTCACATGAGATGGATATTTTGATAGATACAAGTAGATATAGTTTCTTTTAAAGGCTATATATTTTGTCAATGACATAATTTTTCGGAGGCCAAAATAGTAGTTCTCCCCATACAAGTGCTTATCACTCCACTAGAATATAAAACAAGTTTGGGTTTGAAGTCATGCATCCCTAAAAAAATAAATACTTTATTTAGAGTTTTCTTCTCTCCAAGAATCTACACTGTGTTTAGGAGTCCTGCCATATGCAAACCCATGGAGACAGGAAATTAATGAATAAAATATTTATGTCTTTCAAAGATTTATTTCATAAATTCTTAAGTACAAACCAAAATTAATTATTTATATAGAAACTTCTTTATTCACACTTGTTATGCAAACGATTTGGGACTACTAGCATCAAAATCTATAGTCTATAATCTATAATCTATATCTATATCTATAATCTATAATTTATAATCTATAATCTATAATACTAATATTTCAGACTTTTATGAGGGAAACTTTTACAAGTGTCACTTCTAGAGCAATTTAGGGTCCATAATTTTCATTTGAAATATGAATCTTCAATCTATATTTATCACACTTAATTGATAAATTAAATATCAATCACATCAATCATAATTAATTATTAATTATGAGATATCAATTATAAATCATAATCTCACTTCTACTTCAGAACTTAATTTCAAAACCCATTATTAGATACAATATCACTTTGCAAATCTTTTTTGTTGGTTTACTTTGCAAATTTTTATTCTATATTTTAAATTTATGAAATAGTATTTTTTTTGTTCTAATATATTTTAAATTATTTTTTATGATTATATTATTTGGCTTATTTATTAAAAAATTATTTAGCTTATTATATAGTTATGGTTTCTTTCACACGTATTATTTTATATACAGAACACGTGATTTATATATTACCAATGAATGCATCTATAATACTAATATTTCAGACTTTATGAGGAAAACTTTTATAGGTGTCGCTTCTAGAGAATTTAGGACCCACAATTTTCATTTGGAATTTGAATCCTCAATCTATATTTATTACACTTAATTGATAAATTAAATATCAATCATAATTAATTATTAATTATAAGATATCTATTATAAATTATAATCACACCCCCACTTCACAACTTAATTTCAAAACCCATTATTAGATACTGCAATATCACTTTGCAAATCTTTTTTGTTAATTGACTTTGTCAATTTTTATTCTATATTTTAAATTTATGAAATAGTTTTTTTTTGTTCTAATATATTTTAAATTATTTTTTATGATTATATTATTTGGCTTATTTATCAAAAAATTATTTGGCTAAATATATAGTCATGGTTTCTTTCACATGTATTATAGTTCTATACAGAACACGTGATTTATATATTACCAATGAATACATAATTTGAAATTAACTTATATGATAGTTTTCAATCAATATGTATTTATTAATTTGTAATTAATGTAATCTATCACAATGATGTCAATCATAAAAAATATATGGATATTTTAAAATTACATATTTTATTTGAAAACATGCCTATCAAGATAAATAAATTAAAATCTTTTGAATTAATTTGCTGATTTAAATAATTTAGTTTATCTTTTGAAATATATTTTTACTTTTAAAAATATAAAATATTTACTATAATATATTTATTTAACTTAAATTCAGATAATTTTCTTTATTTAATACTTGAGTATTTTATATAAACTCACATATACTCTATTATCATTTAATTTTAATATGAAATTTTTAAGTATAGAAGTTATTCACTTATTTTAAATGGAATTCATGAGGTATTTTAGGATTTTCAATATCGTTTGAATATGATATTCTTTTTATTTTGTTATATTCAAATTACATTTAAATATGGTAATTAACGATTGAATACTTGAATTTTATATAATTGAATATCAGTGTAAAATATATTTTTATATTAACAATGCATTAAAATTAAATCCTTTGAACAATATATTGTAAACATTAATGAGATATATATCTTTTAGTAATAATCTATGTTAGTTCTAAATAATCCATGAATTTAAAAAAGAGATGTCAAATCGATATTATTGACTCAACCTTAAATTTTTGCTATCATTGACATAGTAGTTATATTAATTTAAATTATTTTATTAATTAAAATCATAATAAATATTATCATAGTCAATAAATTATAATTAAAAATTTAATACCACAAATTAACACATAAATATGATCGATCAGTCACTCTCTAATTAATTAATTACTCTCAAATTCAAATTCAAATTTTAAAGAATAACATTAATTACATATCATTTTATTTTTGCATGTTAGATTTAATTAGTATAATGTATAATTTATTAAAATTATTATAATATATAAAATTTGCCACATTATACTGTAATGATATTAATAATAAAAATATAATAATATACGCTATACTATATTAGTTTTGATATTTTAATAAAACTTAATATCATAGTTAACATGTTTTTGAAGGATTTAATATAATCTACAATCAATCTATAATACTAATAATTAAGATTCATTACATGGATAGTTTTCCATGTGTCATTCATAGATAAGATTATGCACTATTATTTTCATAATCTTAATATTTAAAGTACGTTTTTGGATTTAATTTACCTTCTAATTATTAATTATTTTTTCCAATCATACATTCATATCTCTCTTCATTAAAATTATTTAATAAAATAGTTCAATCAAAATTATTTAACAAATAACAAATAATATAAAAAATGATAATTGAATGTATTATACCATTAAAATTTTATATATATAATTATAGTATTAAATATAACAAAGCTATTATAATTATTTTACCAAAATAATATTATAATTAATAATTATAATTATGGTATTAATGATAAAAAATCTATTATAATTATAATAATTATGATAGCCATAAAATCTTAGCACACCTTTATTTTTTAATTATCTTTATTGGATTTAATTTGCATCATATATATTTTATTTTTAATTTGAATTATGTTGCATTAGTGGTATTTGTTATTATGGTTATTTGTGTTTAAAATTTTAAAGTATTTTGAATTTTTTTTTGCTTTTTAAAATTTTTTTAATATACCTATGAATACCAATAGAGATGCAAATCTCCGCGAAGAATGAGGAATAGAGAGTGACAAGGACGAAAAGGGGATAAGAGGTGAAATTCTCATGACGATAAGGTCGGGGAAGAGGAGTTTCTAATTTCCTTCTCATATACCGTATTTAATTTTTCACAACCTACACATTCCAACTTATCAATTCCACAATTGTTTCATATTAATTTTTTTGAAAAACAAGACTTCAATTTTTCAACATTAAAATATTTTAAAAAATCAATCTCACAATTTACATTTCTTTGATAATGATACTAATTATTTATTAATTATTTTTAAAAATTAAATAATTATATCACTTTTTTATTGAAAGTAATTGTGTAATTGATATTCTACTCCAATAATTAAGATGACATAAATTGGGATTATATGTGATTTTTTACTAATTATAATATATATTTTAAAATTGATATTTTAATTTACTAAAAGTATGTACAAGGATAAAGGTGTAATTGAAATCATATAAATTAAATTTATTAATTATTTTTTATTAATTAGGAAATATATTTTTCTATTTTTATAAATCAAATATTTTATCTTATTATTAAAAAGATATAAATGACTAGGGATGACAAAAAAATACTGAAGTGGGTACACATGGGATAGGATTACTCATAATAGATATGAGAATAGGGACAAATTTTATCTTTATGGGGTGAAATCCTCATTTATTAAAAACGGGACGGGATAACATATATTTATTTTTTCAATTATCTATATTGGATTTACATTATATATGCATTTTTTAAAAAATTTGGATTATTTTGTGTTACTAATATTTGTTATTATAGATATTTATGTTTCGAATTCAAAATATTTTTAAAACTTTTTTATTTTTGGAATTCTTTAATAAATCTAATATGTAGGGATTCAAATTCTCTAAGGAATGAAGAGTGGGGACCTATGATAGTGATGAGAATGAGGGATAAGAGTTAAAATTCTAAACGAATGGGGGCATGAGACATGTCCTCTCGTTATAGATACTTATTGTCATCCCTATAAACGCTATGATATAATAAAATTATTTACTTATTATTTTTCATTATTCATCAATTTTAACTTTCAAAATGTGTAAAATTTTTATAAAATAGGTTTTTTATTGTTATAGATTATCTATCGAATTTTTTTTAATCTTATAAATATGATATTCAAAATAAAATATAAAATAGAATAATATATTTTTATTTTATCAATTTATTTAATTATCTAACTATTAACTTATTTTTAAAATAAATTTATATACTCAATTTTCTATAAGATATATTTAAATAAATTATTTATTTTTTATAATGGTAAACAAACTATTTTGACATTAAGCTTGGACTAATAAATGGTTATCAAATTGGAAGAAGCGGAGAAAAGGGGCTTAGCCTAAGAACTACTGACTTTCAACCGAATGAAGACACTTAGCACATCGGCATAGTCATGTTGAGGCATTCACATAAGAGCGGAAGCTTATTTCAAATGGGAGACAGATACTCAGCAAGGCTGCATGGAAAAGCTTTATAAATACCCCAGGCTCACCAATTGCATAGGTCCTTGACCACATCAACAATTTACATTTTTATATTGTACCTTTTAGTTTTTAGCTGTAGCTTTTAGAATTAGTTTCTTTATAATTGAGAATGCTCCTAGCAACTCTTGTTAGTCAAGTTATCTTTATAATTTGGCAATGTCTTTTGTAAACCTTCTATCCAATTGCACTCAAACCTCTCATATCTTGTGATTTGGATTACTTCTCATTATTAGTAGTCAAAGACTTATTATTCAGTGCTTTGGGAACCCATTTTCAGTAAGCTGATTTCCCTTTTGAAATAATCATTTGATCCTTGGAACCGATTAAAAGGCTTTGTAGTAAGGTCAATTGATTCACAAGATTTAGCATGTCTAACACCGATACTCACTTCTTAAGTTGAAAAGTAGCCTGAACAGGGACTAATCAAAATTACAACAAAAAGATTTGAGTCATGGTCATCTCATTTGGCATCTAGGCTAAAGACAACTCTTAAAAATTTATAAACTTGTGCTTAATGATGACCATATGCAAATGTACATAGGTAATTCGGCTTGTTGACTCTGTATATAAACAAATTTGCTAAATCATATCTACAGACATTAAAATAGAAAGACAATTGTTCGTCAAAATGTTATCTTTAATTCAGTATATGTTTTCTGTGTCAATTGAATTAATTTAGCATATCTTTAAAGGGCTCTTTATTCCACCTATATTAAATCTGTTGCCAATTATATTCGAATAACTGAGAGTACATAAAGTACTAGCATTACTCCTTCAATTGTCCATATCATTTGGCAAAATTCAAATACTATAAGCTTGTGTGGCATAAAAGCTATGACATTAGTTTGCTTTCTAACTGATCTGAGTCATGATGTAGCGCTAGGGTTCTTCGTAGTGGGCAAGTGCCCATCATAAGTGCATTTGAAGACATCTGGTTTCTTTACAAGGTAAGGTCCAATTGGCACTTTATTTTTTTTGGACGGATATCCTGCAAAAACCCCATCATTATAACCTTTGAGAACAGAATATTTGGAGATTGTGGTCCCTAACCTTGCGAATCAAGTTTGAGTAAGTTTTGAGAACATTTAATTAGCACTTTCTATTTGCTTGATCATACAAAAATTCATATGTTTAACAAATGATGATTTTCATATTCCTTTTATACAATTGAATATTCCTTGCTGTGCAAAAAAAATTAAAAAAAGAAGAAGAGATATTGTGGTAAAGAACACAATAATTTCAGTCTATACAATAATAATGTGGTTGGATGTATGTTCTCTAGCCTTAAAATTTTTATAAGAAATGATAGTCTTTATCACTGGGAATATTGTAAGAAAGGGCCCTTGTATTCAATAGATAATTTACAGGGATCAACAATTAACCTCATGATTGTTTCAGAATAGGGGGGAGCTAACAAGGGATTAGTTACCTGATCAAATATAGCTGTAGGAATAGCCAGGGTTGCAACAGCATTGGGAGCATCAACTATTCCAGATATTCTTCCTTCACAAGGGCAGCAAGACAGCAGAAGGTAAACCTGATGTTCAAAACAGCAATTAGCAATAGGTTGCAATTTTAGTATCTAGGAGTATCATGTGCCTATGTGTGTTCGCAATGGAGCAAGAAGAGTAAACCCTTAAAGTGGTCAATGAAAAAATTATTACGCAAATTTATCCTTGAGAAATGAAAACTATCAATATAGTTCATGAAAATTAAAAATGTAAGTCCAATTAATCATTGTTTGGACAAATTAGTCCTTAAAAAATGTATTCTATTAAATATATTAGTCCTTGCAAAGAGAACTAATTTGAGCAAAATTTTTAATTCTCGGGAACTATTAAAGGATTTTCA
Organism: Dalbergia oliveri; assembly: GCA_030441495.1. Lineage (NCBI taxonomy): Eukaryota > Viridiplantae > Streptophyta > Magnoliopsida > Fabales > Fabaceae > Dalbergia > Dalbergia oliveri. The sequence continues at coordinate 33,869,882 of JAMLFY010000001.1, read as the reverse complement.
TTTTTTAATTTTTAGGAACGATATTGTCTGGTTCTGTTGTCTCCGTAAGGAAACACTTTTGAGATTTACTCCAATAAAAAAATAACACACTTCAACCCTTTCTCTTGTGGGGAAAGGGGAGCTAAGTGTGAAGGAATTGCTTAGTTCTGTGTAGTTAAAGCCAAACCTCCTCCACAGTACCCAAAAAAAAAGCCAAACCTGCTCCTTAGAGTATCCAAACTTGGATAGGTAGTCAATGGCATTGAGCACTGCTCGCTTGTAAGCAACACTCGCATCTAGGAAGTGTTGCCTCCCACTTTCATCCACACTGATGCCCTCAAAAACCAACCACTCTGAGAATCTTGGTTCAACAGGGCCTATCTCAAATATTGGGTTGACATGAAGGGGAGTAGGCCCCATTGGGGTAAGGTACTCTTTCATTCCACCCCGTATAATTTCACACCTGATTACACATAAAAGATGTACAAGCTTTAAATAATATGGTATGATTAGTAGGAGAATTTAGTGTATGGAAAGGACAAGGTGGCTGATATTTGAGGTAGTGGAAGTTTTTATATTAACTTTAGTTCTAGGAAACCACTCATCTCTATTGCACCACAAAATGAGATCTCGCCATCACCCTGTGAAAAGTGCATGTCGCCAGTGCTGAGATTTGCTCCTTCCACAAAAACTGGAAGGTATATCTTTGAACCTCTGCTGAGATTTTTGATGTCACAATTCCCACCATTTTCTCTTCCTGGATTGTTCTTGCAGCTTCATTTGCAATCTTCTCCCATTCAGCAGTGCCTTTTTGAATCTACAATAATGTCACATTATGAAATGGGCTTTAAAATAACAGAATCCTTAGAAGCTTTTGCAAACCTGGACCAAGGTTGGTGTGTTTTTTTTGTATAAAGTGGTTGCTTTGTGTGTCACTTAAGGTAACAGCTAGTTTAATTATTGTAGGAATTTGATAACACACTGGATTTTGAATTTAATGCTTTAAAGTTGAATGGATATAACCAACCATCAGATTAAACACATAGATGTTCTCGCAGTACAGTGAAACATTACCCTTCCAAGTTGACAACCTTTTGTTGATGGTAAATTTGCCAAGGGTCGTGAATGCAAAACCTCACATAGTTTGAAAGACTTAACACCATTGGCTTCAACATCTCTCTCCCTTTCATTCCATATGTTGAGGAGTTCCATTGATGGCGCAGTTCCAATTACACCCGGGTGTGTTAAACCTGGAAATCGCACTCCTGTCAACATAGATGATTCATTATATGTGAGTAGCAAAACATTTAGAAAGTACTATATAACAAAATTGAAGGTTATTATTATTAGTGCATTGACCTGGTATCTGAGGTGAATGAGCATATATACCCTCGAAGTACCAGATAGCTTTTGTTGCGCAAGGAAAATGGTCTGTCAAGAAACCACCTCCATTTTCTCTGTCAAATGTTGCTGTGAAACCCCATTCGTCTCCAGGGAGAGGACCCAAGTTGCATATTTCAACAGCAAGTAGATCTCCAGGCTTGGCTGGGATGCCATTACTATCCAAAATTCTGATTGGCCCACTAAGATAATGGGTCTGGACCGTTTTATCCAAAATCCAAAATTAATCACTATAAATCATGCAGTGCTCTTGACCGAACAAAATGTTTAATTTCGATGTATTGTTAGTCCAGAAAAATTTAAACAGATATGTGATTTTATATTATCACATCAACAAAAATATTTAACTCAGACACTCATTATTTTTATAGTCTTACCAATATATATATATATATATATATATATATATATATATAGGAGACAATATAAAACTCTTTTCTCTTTTATATTGACAATACTTCAAAGTCAATCTTAATTTCTTTATTTCATGCTATTGGCCAGTAAAATTTCAACAAAATGACAAATCATAATAATAAATTGGCCACCATGATATGAATTATCACTTCATTTATATTTTGAAAATTATATTATTTGCAATAAGATTTGAACCTAAAACCTTATACACACTGTCCAAATCTCCTAGCCTTAGATGAACTTTAGTGGCTTATATGGGCTGTCACTTTGCTAAACTTTTATTAGCACCGTCAATCCAAAAATTAAACTAAATATATCTGTAGTGCCTTGACCTTTAAAACAGTAAATAAATAAAAAAACAGAAAGTAAGAAAACAATTGCATAGATAATTTCATATGCTTCCAATTAACTTATAGGTTTCTATAATTGTGTATTAGAGTTGGTGTTTTCATCAGAATCAGGTTCTTCTAAGTTATATCCAAAATCAGATTTAGGAAATTAGATTCCTAGCACACAGAGTGGGGGAAGATATTTATACTTACAGTTGAAAGGTCTAAAAGTTTTACGTCTAGTGCTGAATTGTCATCTTTAATAGCACCTCCTGTCCAGTCCACCGTCTCTACTCTAAAGAGTTCACCAGTGGTAACATCAGCCACGGGTGGTATGTGAGGGTGCCACCGGTTATGGAGTGGAAGTTCTTGCTCCCATGGCTTCTTCTTCAGGTCTATTGGCACAACCAGTCTTGGTGTTGGTGGCGCCATGGACCAACTTTGTATGCCTTTGGAAACGAAGGACTTGATGTAGATAAATGTGACACAAAGTTTGGCATTTGGGTGAGACGGGTTCCACGAAGTGGACTGAAATTGTTCTTTAGTCTTCGGCCACGTCCTAGGCCCCAATTACAGTGTGGGGTATATTCATTGTTTTGTGAACTGGCCGATAGTTTTGATGGTTAGAATTTTCATGCGTTAGGTTGTTTCAATCATACTGGTTTCAAAATAAATATTTTTTTTCACTTCTTAAATGTTATAATATTAATATTTAAACTTTTATAAGGAAAATTTTTATAAGTGTCACTTAGAGCGATTTTAATAATTTTAATTTAGAATTTGAATTCTCAATTATATTATTTGCACTTAATTGATAAATAAATCACGTCAATCATAATTAATTATTAATTATGATATGAATACAATAATAATCTTATTTCAATTTACAACAAATATTATCATGGTCAACAAATTTAACTAATAATTTAATACCACAAATTAACATATAAATATGATCAATTAGTCATTCTCTAATTAATCAATCACTTTCAAATTTAAATTAAAATTTTAAATAATAACATTAATTACATATCATTTTATTTTTGCATGTTAGATTTAATTAGTATAATATATAATTTATTAAAAATTATTATAATATAAAATTTGCACATATATATTGCTAATATTGATAATAAAAATATAATAATACACGCTATACTATTTTACTTTTGATATTTTATTAAAACTTAATATCATCGTTAATGTATTTTTGAAGGATTTAATATAATCTATAATACTAATAATTAAGATTCATTATATGAACAATTTTCATGTGTCATTCATAGTGAAAATTATGCCCACCATTTTCATAATCTTAATATTTAAAGTAAGTTTTTGGATTTAATTTATCTTCATTAATTTTTTTCAAATCATACCTTCATTCTCTCTTCATTAACATTATTAACAAAATAGTTCAATCAAAATTGTTTAACAAATAACAAATAATGCAAACAAAATGATAATTGAATGTATTATACCATTAAAAAAATTTATATATAATTATAGTATTAAAGATAACAAAGCTATTATAATTACGTTACCAAAAAAAATTTATAATTATAATATTAATGGTAACAAAACTATTATAATTATAATAATTAATGATAACAAGAAAATTTTAGCACACCTTTATTTTTTAATTATCTTTATTGGATTTAATTTGCATCATGATGTATTTTTATTTTTAATTTGAATTATGTTGCATTAGTAGTGTTTGTTATTATAGATATTTGTGTTTCAAATTTCAAAGTATTTTCAAAACTTTTTGCTTTTTGAAATTTTTTTAATAAATGAATATTGGTAGGATTCAAATCTCGAGAAATGAGAAAAGAATCCGTGACGAGAATAAATGGAAATAAAAAACAAAATTCTAAATGACGAGGTTAGTAGAGGGGAGTTCTAACTTCAAATATAAAGCTTTTGAAAATTATAAAAAAATATATACCTACCATCACTATACTATATTTAATTATTTACAACATAAATATTTTAACTTATCAATTCAACAATTGTTTCATATTAATTTTTTTGAAAAAAAAACTTTAAAAAATCAATCCCATAATTTACACTTCTTTGATAATGACACTAATTATTTATTAATTATTTTAAAAAATAAATAATTACATCACTTTTTATTGAAAATAATTTGCAATTGATATATACTCAATAATTGAGATACATAAATTAGGATTACATGTGATTTTTTTACTAATTATAACATATATTTTAAAATTAATATTTTAATTTATTAAAAGTATGTACAATGAAAGGGGCAATTGAAATCACATAAATTAAATTTATTAATTTTTTTTATTAATTAGAAAATATATTTTTATGTTTTTATAAATAAATTTTTTTTAACTTATTAAAAAGATGTAAATGACTTGGATGACAAAAAAAAATGCTGAAATAAGTACACGTATGTGATTGTCCACAATAGAGATGAGAATAGGGACATATTTTATTTTTATGGGATGAAGTCCCTGTTTGTTAAACGGGCAAAGATGAAAATAACACATCTTTATTTTTTTAATTATCTATATTGGATTTGCATTATGTATGGATTTTTTATTTTTTAGTTTGGATTATGTCGCATTATTAATATTTATTATTATAGATATTTATGTTTCGAATTTTAAAATATTTTAAAATTTTTTTCTTTTGGAATTCTTTTAATAAATTTATGAATATGTGAAAGGATTGAAATCCCCATAGGAAATGAGGAATGAGGAATGAGGACATATGATGGTGATAATAATGGGGGATAAGAGGTAAAATTAAAGACGGGGGTATAGGACATTTTCTCTATGCCATGGATATTCATTATCATTATAAACGGTAATGATATAATAAAATTATCTATTTATTCTCTTTTATTATTCAAAAATTTTAACCTTCAAAATGAGTAAAATTTTTATAAAATAGGCTATTTATTGTTATAGGTCATCTATAGATTTTTTTTTAACTTATAAACATGATATGATCAAATTAAGATATAAAATAGAATAACACGTTATATTTTGTCAATTTATGTAATTATTTAACTATTAAATTATTTTCAAAATAAATTCATATACTCAATTTTCTACAAAATATATTTAAATAAATTATTTATTTTCAATAATTGTTAATAAACTATTTTTTATCTTCTCAAAACTAATTCATTCATAAAGTATTGTGATAGAAATGATAATATTTTGAAATGGAAGGAGTAAATGATAATATTCATATAAAATGGGCTTGTTTTGGTTAAAATTTTGAAAGAAATATATTTAAAGCAAAAGTAAATGCAGAAATAATAAATTTTTATACGTTTGGATATAATTATATAAGTACTTCTTATTATAATCAAAAGTTAAAAAATTAGTTGGATAGAATAGATATAGAAATATTTTTTTATAAAATTATAATTAATGATATGATTTGTAATTTAAATAGGATAAAGAGTGACAGTAATTTGTAAAAAATTATCTTTTTTTTTCATAAAACTTGTGAGGATAGATTTGTAATTCAAATAATTTTAAAAAATAATCAATAACATTCTCTATTTTTTACTACTTCCACTTTTACATGCTTCTAACAAAAAAGCAAAACAAAAAAAACTGATTATTTTCTGTTATTGCTTTTTTTTATAAGCACAAACAAATATGCTTAAATTCTAGAAGTACTTTAAAAAAGAAATTGAAAAAAAACTATTTTTCCTCCTAAAAATTTATCCAAATGAGCTCAGTAGCTTGTTGCTGTAATGACATGTTTATGAGAAAAATAAAAGAAAATATGATAGACCCATAAGCTAAAATATAATTTTGATTCTTAAACAATAAATAAATTTTGGTTTTGATCATATAAAAAAATAGTTTCAGTCTAATCATTTTGAGATCTATTTGATTTTAGTTCCTATCATTAATATATTTATTAAATGTTGTTACACTATCCAATCTTACTTAGTAGTTAGTAATCTTACATAATATATGATAATTCTATGTATCAAAACTTTAACCCAATAATCCTTTGAAATAACCTAATAACCACTATTACTCAACACAATGACCCATTTTACTGTAGTTCTTTGACCCATAATTATGATACTTCATGTAAAATTACTGGGTTTCATGTATAAAATTAAATGATACAATTTTGCTTGAGCCAACTTAGGGTGTTTGACAGAGATAGACTAGCAACAGTATCTCAAAATTAAATAATTTTAAAAATGTTTAGACCAAAATGAAAAAAAAATTTGTAAGAACTAAAATCAAAACTTGTTTATGTTTTAGTAATAAAAAACATATTTAAATTTAGCCGACTTTACCGTTTATGCTTTAAGTACCCTTTTTTGTTTTATCTCTCAGAGCATTCCCTTATCTGACAGAATAGAAGTTAATCTCCCAATATATGGTCAAGCATCTAAAAGTGAGATCATTCCAACAACATTTTTCCATATATATATATGAGTCCTAAGATTGAAGCCTAGACTACATACTCAAGGAATACGAATGCCTCACTTGGAACACCACCTATTTTGTTGCGCCTAATGTATCTTTACCATGTCAAAACTTTGTTACGTACAAATGCTCTAACGTATTTTTGCCGTTCTACTAAAGTTTAATTGGATGGAATAGATTATTGGTAATTGATCGTATGATTTTTTTGATTTTGCGTGAACTTTATTAAGGCTAAAAATAACATCCTTAAGAAATATCAAATATATATAATTCAAATATACTTTCAACGAGTGATCATAGTACGGATAAGGCGGGGTCGGGTTCGTTTCAGCTGGGATATTGTAGCTGCCGTATACCAAACCTAACTTCATTGGATTGATGATTAATGATATGGGGAATTGGATATGATCCAACTTAAATCAAATCCGCAGCCCAAGCTAATCTAACATGGTAATTTGGTTTCAGATGGCATTTTCAGTAGGGATGGCAATTGCTACTTACTCATGGGACATCCGCCCTACCCACTCCGTAGGGTTGGGTTTTAAAGCCACCACACACACAGATAGAGGGGCGGGAGGTGCATTGTAGATTCAGTCTGTAGGGAGGGGCGGGTGCAGGTTTAGGGTTAACCCGCCCCATCCCACCCCACACCCTATATACACTATTATATATATTTTTAAATTTCTTATACCCTAACCCTAATAGTAATACCATGTCACTTTATCTTCATTTACGATTTCATGATGCACAACATATTAGATCACACACTACATCTAGCTTCTTCCATTCCAACCTTTCCTCAAGTACTCTTCAACCTTAAGTTAAACTTATTTCTTGCTATTGAGGATTTTCCAGTTGTTTTCTTGGTACTGATTATTACTACTATGAAATTTAAATATTGACATTGATTATACTTTATATGGTTGTGTTTGATTGATTTCATATTTGTTATTTTCTTAAAACTAGTCATTTTAATGTGTTTATTAGATTTTATAATAATTTTAAAGGCTTTCCTAAAAAATAGCAAGGCAGGGTGGGTATCTGGAGATGAGTGTGCTTAAATCCTTAAAACCCACAGATAGGGATGGGATAGATTGAAATTAGTGTTAATAAGGTGTGAGGCCAAGTCGAATTGAGCTAAAACTCATCCCAACCCACCTCATTCCTATTCCTAATCCCATACATCTCTAGTTGAATATGTCTTCATAGAAAAAAAAAGGTGTGTTTAATATAAAATTCTTTGTGGATTGTTTAATCTCTAAACTAATCTATTATCCATAAATCTATACATTGAAAATGCATACTTTTGTTCTATAGAAATTATTCATATTAGTTTCTCAATATTGTATTTTTAAATAAGCTCGTTTAAAGGTGATTTTTTTAAAAAAAAACTGAAATAAGTGCACGTAAATATTTTAAGAAAATCTATAAACTAATGTACTTTTAAGTACATATCATATAATTGAAATATTATTTTTATTTGTGGAGAATATATTAAATTGATTCATAATTTTTTTAATCCAATAATAAATAAGTGTATTGATGACCTGTCATTCAATGGAACAACTCATGCAACATCCAACATAAAGTAATAGTTACGTAAACTTACCTTAAACGAGGACACTTCAAAACTCAATGTTTAATATTACAACTTACAAATGAAACTTGCCATATTACATATGACTTTCCTTGAAGGCGGGTTCTGATATGGTGATATATGAATTTGTCACCATATGGTGTCAAAATTGTAGCCATTGATCTTTAAATCTAAAAGTTGAAATTAGTAAACATTAAAATTCATATTTATATTTTGGTATTTATAGAAGATAAATTTACAGTGGGATCCTCTTTTACCCTTTCCTGTTTATCATTCTTTGTTTCTCCTGACACTCGCAAATCGCTCGACATCGTCCACCGGCGACTGCCCCCACCGCCACCGCCACCCCAAGATTCTCATTCCCTCATTTCTGAACTCCAGCCGGATCCTCAACATCATCAAAATTTGAGTTCTCAGCAACCCATCAATAGTACTGATTCCCACGCCCCCATTTCCAACGACGCTGCCACCACCGAGCCCACCGAGTCCAATCCCTACGTCTCCGCTGCACCCGCTCCCACATCTTCTGCCAAGAGTAAGGTTTTTTTTCTTTTAATGCTTTCGTTTTTTGAGTTTTTTATTTTTGTTTTTATATGTTTTTCTGGTTTTATTTACTTTCATATTTTGCTCTCAAAGTTATGTTGTTGTTGTTGTTTTTTTTGCTGATACTTTAGATTCGGTGGAGGATGTTCTTTAGATGGGGTAAGAAAGCTGTTGACGCTAGGAAGAAGGCCGAGGATCTAGCTGGGAACATGTAGCAGCACTGTTCGTGTACACAACTCATAATTTTCCTTCATATCTGACTATGCCCCAAAACTTGAAACTTTTCCTTGTTTTTTTTTTATGGGTTATTGATCTTGGTGTGGATTGATGTGTAGTTTTTTATTCGATAGACATTTTGTGAGTTTAATTTGCAATGGTAAGTTAATGTATAAAGGGGAGGTTGCAATATGATAAAGAGGAGGTGGCAGGGGAGTTGCAATGGAGGAAGAGAGTAAGAGAAAATAAAAACAAACAAATGATTTACCATTTTTTATTATAAAAAATATAAATCCCCACCTGGCTACAAACTCAATTTGCCCATATGAGAACTCGCCCTTTCATGGATGGCTACCGATCATTTCGTGTGTGTATCATAAGTCATAAGTTTAAGACCATAAAAAATATCTTTATAGTTGCAAATTATCCAAATCCCAATAAAAACATTAGTGTCACTAATATGCCCAAAAAAAAAAAAATTATATCGATTAATAATATTAAGCTATTTATATATATATTAAACTAGTTATAAAATTTTCAGACAAAATAAACACAATGAATTAGGAACTCACAACTGAGAGATCAGCATGCTTGATGTCATCAGCTGTGTGATTCTTGGTGATACCACCTCCACTGAAGTCCACCATCTCAACTCTGAAAACTTCCCCAGCTGTGACCTCTGCAACAGGGGGTATATCTGGATGCCACCGGTTGTGAAGGGGGTGGGTCTGTTCCCATGGCTTCTTCTTCAAATCTACGGGCACAACCACCGTGGACCGTACTGAGCCATTTCCTCTGCCCCAAAATCTGACACCGATCTAGCTGCAGGAAAGAAATCAGTAACAGGTGCATCCAATGATGGGGGCTTCCCTTCCTTTTTCAATGGTGTCTGAGTACTCTCTTATGTACCTTCAATTTCTCAATTCAAATGGATCATCGCTGGCTACCACTTTCAACCCACTTTGTCATGGCTAGCTTTGGACCACTTACCTCTGATTGGAAGTTTGGAACTTTGTGGTACGGCTTCTTGTTTCTATACGCTATTTTACTTCATTATAAATTTGGTACAATGCAATAATGCATTTACACGTCCATTTCTACCTAGCCATGATACTTTTGCTTAGATAATTCAAAGTAAAGTTTCAACCACTCGTGAAGGAATAATATCTGTACAACCTTGACCATCAAGCCAACTCTAGTTGCACGGTTGTGCCGGCCGGCAATGATCTAATTTACCTTCGCTGAATGTGGCTAAATATCTAGTGCAGTATATCGTACTTTACTTGGTGTGCCATACCCTGGTCATTGTTCGATTATATAGTCTGATTAAACATGAAGTTTTGCGCACTTGAGATGCCAATAGTTGGGTGCTAAGCCTTGATCTAAAATTTTAAGATAGTTAATTCATAAATTCTTCTATCTTATATATTATAAAAGTGACTATTATCATTCCTATTTGATTATTGTCACTTCGTATTTATGGTTTTAATTAGTAATATTCCTAAAATGTCCTAAAACTTGTATACTTTAGCAAACTGTATACTTCATCACCTGATGAATACGAAACACTCACAAGTAACAATTCGCTCAGGCTGGAAGCAAAAATTGTGAGATATTTTCCTGGAAGAGGATGTACGACACTAATGATCTAGTACAATGAAAAGAAAATATGCTTCATTTTCCTGAATTCTTTTCTCATACGTTAAAGATTCTAAAATGAAAAGATTTTTGGATGTTCTAGAGGACATTCACTGTTGATTTGATTTTAAGCACACCTTTCTAAACTTTGGGTGCATTTTCACCTAAAATTATATCTTCATAAAATAAGAATCCATATAATTAAAGATTTAATTTTTATATATTAATAGTGTAAAAGAATTTTATACGTCATTCAATAATGTATTGTAATTAACTATGTTAGTTCTCTCTTATATCTACTATTTGAAAGATCATATAAATATAATAATATAATTGACTGACTATATAAAATATTTTTACATGTTAGTGCATTAAAATTAATCTCTTCTTACAATAATTTCACTCACATGAAAAATAAAAATTCAAATAAAATTCATCAAATAAAGCTATAAGAAGAAAAAGGAGGAGAAGAAGATAGTCAGAAATAGCAAGTTAATTGCGTTCTAATTTTATGAGCTTTCTTGCTATGATTCGATATATACACATCCATGTGCTCTAATTTTATGATCTTGCTATGATTCGCATGTGCTTTTCTTGCTATGATTTGATATATATACCCATCCTTTTGCGTCAATACCTTCATATATTTATCACATTAATTTGAGGAATAAATATGAGAAAAATTATAAGATACCATATACAGTTACAAGCATGCATGCCGCCATGACTTGCAAGAGAAGGGCTCCACCTAAAAGGGTAAAACACATAATGGATCTCTTAGTTAAGTTTTTATGAAGGGCATTTCAGTAATACTAAAAATAAAAGCAATAAGTGTGAAGAGACAATAGATAAATAGGAACGATAATAACCACTCTAATATATTATATATGATTCTTAGTCCATACTTTTTCGGTATGGGACTTCAACTCTTACTTGATGCCAACAAACCTTATCATTCTATCAAAAAATAAAGACTAAAACCCATTAGTTTCTCAGATTTATAATGTGGGCAAATTAATTAACAATTTAAAATCTAATATAGTCCTTTAAATTTTATAAAAGGGACAAGTTAGTCCTCCTTCAAATTGTTGTCTAAACTATTAATAGAAATGTCCATATGTTCTCTAACTGCTACGTATATTATTAATTTTCACAAGTGAGTTATAATTTACCTTATTTCTCTTTTGCTGGAACAAATGTCACTAAAGTCAAAATTTTTCTTCGCAGAGATAATAGTTGAAAAAAAATGTTTAAATAACTTCATTTAGAGAAGTGAGACAGTTAGGAAAGATGAAAGTTAATAATATATGTAAATAAGTCAACAGGTACGCAGTAAGTTAACATGACACAATTTATACGCAATTTTATAAAGGATTAACTTCTCCTTTTATAAAATTTTAGACTAATATAGATTTCTAAATAATATCCTAATTTATTCCCTATTATAAAAAGGACTAACTTGGTTTTTCTCAAAAATAAAAAATCAAAACTTAGCATCAAATATCAATATCATGATTTGTGGGGGAAATAGTCCTTAAGCTAATCCAAATCTGAGTTGTTAGTACAGGGACCCACATATTGGAATCTTTAAGATATTGCCGGCATTTTCACCATGATTTGAGTTTATTTTTGTTTTTGTTAGTATTTTGGAGATAAATTCAGCAACGTGTGAGGACGCTTTTGCTTTTGCTGAAGATGATCCTGGCAGCAGTTCATGGTCCATTCATTAACACTTGCAATATATTCATTTTCCTCTTGAGTAATAATAAACCGTTCATATTTATTTTCAAACTTTGATACATCTTTCTTTTTTCTAAAAACAAACTTTCCTACATCTTTTTTCTCTAGCATTAAAAATTTGTTGTGAAGTTTTAAATTATGTCACTGCATTTTAACCATGTGCAACATACTTACTCCATTTCATTCCGTCTTAAAAAAAAATTACGTATACTGAAAAAACAATAAATCTATCATGGTAATAATATAAAATTGTACAACCGGATAAGAATGTATCTATTAAAAACCAAAGTAATCAAATACAAATGCTTAGGTCCCGTTTGATACATAGGATTAAACCTAATAATATTAGTTAATACTATCAAACTCATTTTTATCCCATGTTTAGGGTGACATGATAGTACATGGTCAAACTACTTTTATCCTATAGCTAGGACTAAGTTATCAAGTTTCAAGAAGCCTAATTATAAAGCTCATTTTTATCCCATGTTTGCATCAATGCTCGCACACCACCTGCTTGCTGCTAGTCCCGGACCAAACCCGCTGCCTATCGGTTGTCACCTACACCCCACTAATCGTTGCATGTTGCCCCTACCTGCCTGCCTCCTACATTTGTGGTCGCCACCTGCCGCCTACTTGTGCCCCTCATGTGGCGCACGCACCAAACACTTGATATAATAAAAACTAATACAATGGATTGCTTAGACTATAATATCCGACCTTGTACTATATATCATGTCTAATGCTGTTAGGCTTTATCCATACAATGGATCAAATGGTGCCTTAAAATAAGTGAATACAATTAATTACATTCATGGTAGTATTGGTAAAAAAATTAAAGCTTTTTTGATATGACAAATAGACAAACATTTTGAAATAAAAAAAATCTCAAAAAATTGACGGATGAATTGTAACATAAGGAATAATTGTTAGGATTAATGAGACCCATTAATAATATGCTTCACTTAACCAACACATAGTCGGTTGGAGTCATAGATTCTTCTTCCCTTAACTAGTGGTTTCCCATTTGAGCCCAAGGTATGGAAAAACCAGTGTTAGGAGGGCTATGCCCCCTATGAGATCTCAAATGCTAAAATAAGATTGTCTTCTATGGGAGGATACCCGTGAAAGATCCAAAAATAATATGCTTCACTCAAGCCTGATATATATTTATTAGAAGCTCAAATTTTGGACTTGAGCTAGGCTCAGGAGCAACTCAACTCATTAACTCATGTACTAAATTATTAAGAATAAATTGCCAATTCAGTTTCTCAAAGATATATATAATATTAGTCTAGTCCTTGAAACACTTTTTATACCAATTCAATTACTGAAAGATACACATGATATATGTTTAATCCATGAAAGATCTCTATTTTGCTTAGTCCCTAATTAAAAGATACATGTGTTGCCCTTTTAGCTTGGTAAAGGGTAGGCTAGTGTTTAGGCTTATGGTGAAGTTGGCCCTATAGGGGGAATATATACAAGTGGGGCATTAATAGGAGATCGTGATTGGGCACGGATCGTGGGCGTAGATTGTGATACTTCATGGAGGTGAGGGTCATGGGCGTAATCAAGGGAGGGTAATTATAGGTCCTGAGTCATTTGGTCCAAGCATGAAATGATCGGGAAGGGCCAAGTGATCGAGTCGGATGGTGGCTAAGCATGGAAGCTCAGGTTCCTTGGTCTATTTGAGGCAAGTCAAGAATAGGGGTGGATTGGTCTACCTTTGATCATAGGTAAAAGCTAAAAGGTTAGGGGGTTGATTGATCATGATCAATCCACAAGCTCTCAGCCTTGAGCTCGAGCACAAGCAAAGAGGCCAAGGAGTTGGAAGTCATGGTCAATCCCAATCGGTCCACAAGCTTTCTAGTCTCAAAATCGAGTGTGAACAAAGAGGCTAAAAAGTCAAAAGTCAGGGTCAATCCTGACAAATCCACAAAAAAGTTCCTATCTCGCCTAGCAATTAAGAGAACAAGGATGGGTCTTTATACATTGGTTGAGATGGCTTTCACTACATCCTTTCCCATGCTATTAGATTTATAATGGGTGGGAGGTTTTCTTTTTGTAATGCGGTTAACCAGGTGGGCCAATGGGTAAGAAACCCAAACGACCACAAGCTTTTCAACATCAACCTAGAAAGGCGAAGAGGCTAAATAATTTCCTCGATTTGGGTGAGAAAGGTTGGAGAGTTTTGTAACTGAGAAACTAGACATATCATAATCCCCCTAGTCTTGAGTTCTAAAAATGCAAAAGGCTATGAAATGCTTAGATTGGAGTATGCTTTTGTTTGTGATATATTTTCTATTTTGTTCTTCTATGGTCAGGGAATGTCCTGGTTTCTAATATATTTATTATGCCTGGATTTTGTTTGATTCTATTGGATCTTTATGAATCTGAAGCTTTTTTTGCTCATATGAAACATTGTGTTTATTTATATTTTCTTTGACTCATAGTAAACTTTTTTTTTTATCAATGCAGTCTAGGTCTTCAAAATATTGCCTATGACAACCATTGGGCTTTGATGTGAATTCTAGTGAATATTAGTCTTTGAATTGATCTCAATGAAGATTAGGCTTTGTTTCGTATTAGTGAAGATAGGGTTTTTTCCCCTCCAGTGTGACTAGGCTTGACCTTATAGCCCTTCTAGTCCTGGACGATTGTGTTGGATGGTAAAGTAAAAAGGTTAATTGATGAGTTAGGTGGTGATGATCAAAAGGTTGTGCAATAAAAGGAGAGAGTTGAAAGACTAATAGAGTCTCTTCTTAATACATTCAAGTGATGGACTCCGCTTTGCCTTTGATTGGAAGAGAGCCTTGACCATCCTATATAGATTTGACTACTTTGACTAATCCTGACTCTTTGGTGAAAGACAGCCTTCCTAATGGAATTTGATGCCATTGCAAGTATGCTAGTTACATTCATTTATGATCGACGCTTCTTGAACGAAAATCACATTGATCAACATCACATTACATCAATGAATGTAAAAAGGTACAGATTGGTCAACCTATTAGGGATGATGCTTACACAACAAGCCCTTTCATTGAGGTGTGCAAACATGTACCAATTCATTGAACAGGAGACCTAGAATTGACTAGCCAAGTGGATATGGCGATGCTCATAAGGGCAGAGGTTGTGGTGATCATGTCAAAATAAACTACAAGAGGACCATGTTATGCGGAGTTGGCCCAACCGAATCAAAACCTTGAAACCCTTCCAATCCCAAGCGACCATGCTGGATGGGGAAGTAAAAAAGCTAATTAGTGAAGTAGGCTTAGGTGAGTTGCAGAGGAGAAATCTTGCTTGGCACTTGAAGAGATGAATGGCAAACTATCTCAAACCGAATAGACTCGCAATCTTCCTACACAATTTGTAGCCAGGTATGAGTGGGCCTAGACTTCATACATCTCTTCAATGAGCATAACCTTAACTTTGTTCAGTTGAGACCATAGCAGAAGTAGTGATCACTTTTGTGATATATTATAATGGTTTTATTATTAGAATTGCAAATCAAGGTGTGACATTTATATGTGACAATTTTTCAGTTACCAATACTTTGTCATTGTGAGACAAAAGGTTTAACTCTATCAAAATATAAATGTCAGTACACAAAAAAGCATGCGGAGAATAAAATATAGATATCCAATGTCGGTTATCAACAAGAACATTAACTATCAAACAATGAAGATAAGCACCAACAATGACATGTAGCTCATATCTTAGACACATTAGTAATATGAGTCATACTTTTCTAGGATTGATTGTATGTAGAGTTTGAAGACATTATTATTACTCAAGCTAATATTGAGGCTGGATAGCCAAATCTATAGTGAATCTCCAGTAAGCTTTTTCTTCTTGTAAGGTTATAAACTCAAAGGTTCACTTCGAATACTAAGTCTTTTTGTTAAACTTCCTGTAACCAAATTGCTAGAACAAGCCTTAACCACCCGGGTTCCATCTTAGTCCTTTCATAAGGAAAATTCCATGATATAGGGCTAAAGACATTAAGGGTTGAAATGGCGAGATTACGACCTCGAAGATCCTATGGATAAAATGTACTTTGATTATTCTTGCCCTCTTTATTATTTTTCACCTAGGTATTGGTTTTGGATAAGGTTAATGCTCAAAGGTTACCCAACCTCCAAGCCTTGGATTTGGGAGATAACACTAATAAGTTCTCAACCTCCAGGCTATCGACCAAGAGAGATCATAAATAGGGTTATGGAAGGGATTGATTTTGCACCCAAGTTGACAACCCTAATTCATTTTCCATGGTTAACACCTTGGTTGCTAATTTTCTAATGATATTCGGAGTTAAATTGTTATTCATATATAGTTTCAAGGTAAAGGCCTAAGATTACAAGTTTTGAGGATGTTAAGAGTTGAACTACTATCCAGACTTTGACTAAGCTCAATTCCAAGATCTATTTTCATAGGTTTTATTTAACAGCTACATTTGTCAAAACTTCAATTTATTCACCTAAGCCCTTATGAGTGCACTGAGGTTTTCTTCGTAATTGAGCTTCAATAGAGCATCTGAGATATCAATCTCAGATGTTGAGGTTTCACATTAAGCTTGCTTTTTGTTAGTGTGGAACGAGCATCAAACGCCCGAGTTCCACATAAGATCCTCTACATATAAGTCAGAGATGCAAACATAAGCCATATATGGTTGTAATGAAAATGAAGACCCATTCATAAGGGTTCTACATCTAATGAGTTTACGACCAAAAGGTCGTATTCTAATGTCAAGGTTAGGTGTTTGGCTTTTTCTTCCAAACATATCTTTGTAGCCCTTTCTTTGTAGCATAGTCTAACCTTTTAAGATAAAAAAAAATAAATGCATATCTTTTTGGGATAAAATGGGATCCTTTTAAGGTTGCTTCTTTGATTGTTCTCTAAGTTCTTGGCGATTTTCAATTTTTCCCTTTATAGGTGACTTTTAGGCCCTCAACAACTTGTCTTTGGATCATTTTTTATTATTGATCCCCTAACATGGGTCCAAAGTTAAGACCTAGGATTTTATATTCTATCATTATGAGAAATTTTCAATAGATTATTGGATGACAAAAATCGGATTTCCATCCATTTTTCAAGCATCCCAAATCATACAATTTTTTTAAATTTATTATCCGTGTTTATTTTTTATCTCATTTTAGGCCAATGTTCTTGCCTCAACTTGGGAAGTGCTTTCTCATGGCTTTCCCTTATGGTTCATTTTATGAGCACGAAAGAAGGAAATTCCTTTGCCGCTAGGCGGGTTGATAAACAAGTGTTTAGAGTTTTATCTTTAATTGAATGCAAGTATTGTCATTCACTTAAGTCAGATGTGTTAATGTTCCTATACATGAGTAAGATCTCATTGTATGTGGATGTATGATGCTTTATTTGTTTATCTTGGGTCGAGATCCCATTCTCCCCTTCATTGTAGTGAAATTCCACCCTTAGGGCTTATTTTACCAACATTTCACTCTAATGTGGGCATTGTACCATTTTCTACTTATGTATTTTTTCTAAGTATTCCAGTCATTCAATGCTTAGGACTTTTCCTTAAGGGGATTCCAACTTCAAGACTTAGGACGCACACTTTTAATTTGGCTTCTTTTTAACCTTGAGTCTTAATCCTGAGTTCAATTTGTGTTTCAGATCTTATCTTCCCTTGAAGTTTTACTCATAAGTCAAGTTGTATGTATTCAAAATATGTGATTTTTAGGTGCTTTGAAAACTAAAAAACATAGGAAGGTTTCAACATAAGATTTGCAAATTTTCACTCAGAGCTACTCTCTATAATTATTTTTAGTTACGGTTCCAATTTAGCTTCTAGAGTTGACCTTCTTGGAAAAAAAATATTTTATAACTCTAGTCATTCTTAATCAAAAATCATGAAAAAGGTCTATTCTTAAAGCTAAGATATAAAGGAATCTAGAGGTACAAGTTTGGTTTCAAAATAACCTTTTTGAAATTTTTGGTAAACTATTTAAGTCACTATGTTGGTTTCATACATAAATAGATTTTGAAGTTCAATTAGAAAAGGGCAAAATGGTACCATCACTTACCTATTTTTTATGAAATTTCCTTTGTTTGAAACTATAAAGAGAGATGAGTTAGTGTATAAAATTTGAAAAAAATAATGAAAAATGAATTCTGGAAAAATTTTCTAAGTTCATGTGTTAATTGTCTCTTAAGAATCTTAGTAAAAAATAAGAAAAATTAAAGAACAAGGCTTATTTGTAATTAAAAAATTATTTTCCCATTAAAATAAAATAAATGAAACTAATAAAATGTACAAGAATATCAACTTAGGATTTTTGAAAATAATTATCTTTATAGATAACTAATAATTTTTCTAAGATGATATAATTTAAAGGCTCTTAAAAGTAAAAATAAAGTAGTGTAACTTATAAGCAAACAAGGAGATTAAAATACTACTAATAATTTTAAGACAAAAAGAATTAATTATAATGAAATATATGTTAAGTCTTAGAAATTTAAAAGTCATATGCCTAGATAGTGTCATTTCATAATGTACTATACAAAGAGATAACATGAATTACTAGTCAATACGTTTATCATAGAAAAGAAAATCGGCAGATCGGCGTCCTGACTAGTTAACCGGGAACCATTCCCCTGCCGATTCGGTTAAGCGCTTGAAGGAGAAGGTCAAAACTAAAATTGGTCGGCTCGGGCTTTGACTTAAAGAAAAAAGGAAAAAATTGGTTTCAGGCTTTCAGCCTTTAAAAAATAAAAAAGAGGATTAGGGATTTATGATTTAGGCATTTAGCCTTTAGGTTATCTTATTCTCATCTCATCTTCTTTTCTCCCAAGGCCGCCGATGATCACCCCGCCTCTACACCATAGCACCGCCTTCCTCCTCGCAAGCCCGCCATCCGCCTTGGCTTTGAGCTATGCCACTCCACCCCATGGTCTGCGCTATACAGCTGCCATTGGTCCGCGAAGTTGCCACTGGTCTATGCTACGCCACTGCCATTGCTCCACGAGGTTGCCATTGGTTCGCTGCCATCTCTTTCTCTACAACGCCACTCGTCGCGAGCTCAGGTGATTTGTTGTCAGTCTCGGTTCTCATCTTCTCTTTGTTGTCACAATATTAGAAGACTCCTTGTAGATTTTTGTTTATATTGTTGGTCAATGTTCCTGGAATGAGAATGGTGTTTAATAAATTGTATGTCAATTGTCAAGGATTATTAAGATGTTCTTTTGGAATTAGCCCTATCCAATGGATCATTTGTCTCTTGGAAAATAGAAGCTTGCTAGAACAGTTATCATAACTTGAAGAACTTTGAGCTTAATTTATTTGGGTTGTGCTTGTTGTGTTCCTGAAGTGAACAAAATCAGACTTTATGTGTAGGTTATGTACTAATGTTTACTATAGACCTATAAACAATGTTATTTTGTGTTGGTTATGTTAATGTTGATAACTTAATATAGGTTTTTGCTTTTGAATTTATCATATGTATATATTTATTTATATTATATTCTAGTTAAACCCTGATTAACCGATTGAACCTCTAAACCTTTGAACCAATGCCCTAACCGGTGCAATGTTCGGTTCCATTTTTTCTTCCTTGACGTTTATAGAAGATTATGAATTATTGCCTTATGTATGCTATGAATGATGACATGAGATGTGATAAATATGTTATGAATGATGATTATGTTATTAATAAATGTATTTCGATCTCATACATACACGAATCTATTAAATGATGAACATAATAAGGTTTAAACTCACTGGTTACCATCTTATCCTTTGGGTAAGGTGGCTAAGACATTGAGGGGTTGGTGCCCTTGGAGAAGAAGTAAAAATGGTTAAGCTCATTACTTACCCCTAAACTCGACTAGGTAAATGCCCTCGAGATTTATAGTTTTGTGTCGTGTGCCATAGCATGAGCTTGTTTCCCTAGGAGGGTGATTAAGGTACTAATGGAGGCATTTAGTGAGTAAAAAAAATAATAAAAAAGGGCCGATCTAATACACCCTTAACTAGACTGTGTAGATGCCATCGGGATTTACATTTTTATGGCAACGACCATAATATGAGCCCATCACCCTAGGAGGGTGGTTAAAGTACTAATAGAGGCATCCAGTGAGATCAAAAAAAGAAAAGATAATAGTAATGGATCCCGTCATACATGAGTACCACGTCATCAAAATTTATGTCAAATCACATGAGCATGAGTTATTTACATGAGTACCATGTCATGAAAGTTTATGTCACATCACATGAGCATGAGTTATTTACCTTTTTTCCTTGAATGTCATGAATGAAGTTAAGATTGTTTGTCTTAAAAGTAATCCACTTTGGTTAATCATGTTTTCGAAAAATCACATAATTGAACCATATTATATGATTCACCCTTTTATACTAAACCCAAAGTGGTTAAGATGACAACGATGATACAAGTATATGAAAACAAAAGTCTCCTGAGAAATATTTATTTCTCACATATGCTTTCTGTGTTGTCTTCAGACAATGATGGTGTCCACAGAAACCTCTAGGAGTCGTTCCGTCATTGCTCCTGTATCACAAATATTAGGAGTTGCCAATGATAATTAGTAGGGAGCTTCTTTCTTCCCATGTTCCAGAGATGTTGATTGGGATATGGGATGCATCTATTCTATGTTAAGTTATGCTTTCTTTTATTGTTGGTTATGTATGGATAATTATAATATGTTTGTGATACTTATGCTATGATTATAAATTATGGAAGTTCACTATATTCATAAACCCTCAGCATTTACTAGTAATTATTTTGATTACCATTGTATGAATACTCTTATTAGTCTATGGTTTTTCCTTTCACGCAATTGGCTCTATTGATTTCAAAATATGAGTTATGTTCATTTATGCATAAGAAAAATTACTCTATTTTTCACATAAAGTAATTTGAAGGAATTCTAAAGTTTCAGCAAGCATAAGTAATAACCAATAATTGCCACAATATGTCTTAAGCATAGTATGGGATTATTAGGGTATTACAAAAAGCATGAAAATCACTTCCTGGAAGCCTGGGGAGGAGGAAGAATGGAAGAGAAATGTGAAAGAGAGCTGCAAAGAGTATTGGACATTGGGCGGCTTGGGTGTGTATCCCGAGCTTCGGGATGGGTTTATAGAGTATGGGGGTGTTCTAATGAAACTACATCATTTGGAGGAATTTTGGTGTGTGAAAATGTGTGTCCATGCAAAAACAATGTGCTTCTGGGTTCTAAAAAAGGTGCATATAGGCTCTAAAAATGCGCTTAGGCACATGGGCAAAAAAATAGGGGACTCTATAGAACTCGAAGGAAAAACAAGGCACCAAATAGTGTGTGTGTCCACACAATAAAAATACACGTCCGCAACAAAATGCACGTCCACTTTGTTTTAGCTGATTCTACATAATTCTGTAAAATTTGTCATAGGGATTTAGGGAGGCCTACCTAGCCTAAAATGGCCTTCCTAAGGGTACTTAGACTTAGAACATTACACATTTCCCTTATCCGCGGGATAGTTCAAGTACCTAACCATTGCTATTGACTAGGGGTGTTCAAGACCTGGTCGAACCCGCTAACTTGTCCTATCCTGAAGCTTATTAGGTCGGGTTCGGGCCATGCTTTGGGTTGGCCCCTCAGCCTGAAGTCAAAATTTCATTTATAGTTATATTTTTCTATAATAGTTAGTGAAATTATAAGAGTTTATGTTTAAATTAATACATTTTGGATAACTTGATATTATTTTTATAGTCAAATGATTTGTTTTGAAATATATATATCAAAATATCTCTTGAATTTTGTTTTTTACTTGTAAAATTTTATAACTTTACTATGTATAATGTCAAAATCTTTATAGGTTGTTTAAAAGCCGGGTTGACCTGGTCATTTATCTAGTAATTATCAGGTTGGTTCGTGTTTTAAAATATGTCCTGGTCTAAAATTCTGGCGGGGATGGGATTTAGTCGAACCCATCCTAACCCATCCCTTGTACACCCCTATTATTGACTACTTCACAAAATGGATTTTAGTGGAACCCCTAGCCACGTTCAAAATCGTTCAATGTTAGAAGTTCGTATGGAGAAACATCTTCACAAGATTTAGAATCTCAAAGTTGATCATCATGGACAATAAAACCAATTTTGTAGATTGGGAGTTTGAGCAATTGCTGGAAAACTTTTAAGTTCAACCAACACTTTACCTTGGCGAGCACTCCCAAGCAAATGAGCAGTTTGAAGAGACCAATAAAGTCGTATTGGAAGGATTAAAGAAAAAGTTAGAATGAGCTAAAGGAGCATGGGAGGACGAGTTGGGAAACATTCTGGAGCTATTGAACAATCCCTCATTTTGTGACGAAGGAAACTATATTCCAACTTGTGTATGGATCAATCAGAATTTGTGATCCCAATAAAGATTGGAAGCTTAGTGCCAGAATGATATCATATGCAGAAGTTGAGAACGGAGAAAAGAAGGGAAAAGCTTGATTTGCACCCGAAGTTCAAAAGATGGCCCACATAGAAATGGCATGGGCATATAATGAAAGGGTGATCTCGAGTTACTTTGTTGAAGGAGACCTAATGTTGTGTAGAGCGAACATCAGGTCACCAACCCCTGATAGGGAAAGCTAGTCCCAAACTAGGAAGGATCTTATTGAGTAATTGAAAGGTTAGGCAAAGGAGCTTATAAGCTTGAACTCTAAGAGACTTTGAGGTGCTAAGGTTGTGGAATACGACGAACCTTAGAAATATTTTTTATGTAATCAAAAGCCTTGTAAATACCACGACCAATTGTGTGCTCTTTTTCCTTACTCGGGTTTTTCCCACTTAGTTTTTTAGAGAAGGTTTAAATGAAACTCGACCTCATGGGTTTATTTGGACAAAAAGCCACTAGTTTCTTTAGTAATCAATGAAATACCATTTTATAATAATTATCTAAAGTCCAATTTAAAATACGGTGAAGGGGCTGAGATCTTGAGCTCCTTGTTCAAAGTTAGAAAAGGAGGTGAAAAGGCTAAGTCCCCAATCTATCTAGTTAAAGACTGCACAAGGGTTATGAAATTCAAGCTACTTAAGAGGGTCAAAGGGGCTAAGGCCCCGAGCTGCTTGTTTGGAGATAAAGAAGGGTAAAGGGTTATGAAACTTAAGCTACCTAAGGGGCCAAAGGGGGTAAGGCCTATAGATGCCTGTCAAAGTTAAACAAAGTGTTATCAAATTTGAGCTACCTAAAGGGCCAAAAAGGTTAGCTAAAATTTGAGCTACCTAGCAAGGTTCAGAGGTAAATTCAAAGTGGAGGAGGGGGGTAAACTGACACAAAGGCCAGCAGCAAAGACAAAGAAAGTGACCTAAAAGAATTGCTAGAAAAAAATCGGCAACCTTAGGATGGAAACCAGAAGCATATAAGAAACAAAAGAATTGCATAAAAGCATGAAAAATGTCCATTACTAATATTCTATGAAAAATTACAAGTACAAAAGCATATGAAGGACATCCATCAAAGTTTCAAAATAAACATGACAAACTAAGGTTGGAAGCTACATTATAGAGTAAAAGGAAAACAAAAATCACTCATCAGGGAGATCAACAATCTAGCCATTTACAACCTAGTAAAACACCCTTACCACCAAAAGTCCCATATTTCTAAACCACAACTCAGACCTAGCCCATGAGTTATCAAAGAGCTCATGAGTACTCTCTTTTCAAGTCATGAGGATTAGCCTCGAGCAGCCTTGACCTCGACCTTGGTGGCTTCAATGCTAGCCTTAGCAACCTCGAGTTTCTTCTTCTACTACTCTAGGATGGCCAAAAGTAACAAAACCTACCCCTGGCCTTAAATAGCTCATTTACAACCTTGGCCAACTTCTT
The DNA here is from genome assembly GCA_030441495.1 of Dalbergia oliveri. Classification (NCBI taxonomy): domain Eukaryota; kingdom Viridiplantae; phylum Streptophyta; class Magnoliopsida; order Fabales; family Fabaceae; genus Dalbergia; species Dalbergia oliveri. Next base: position 33,845,734 of record JAMLFY010000001.1, on the reverse strand, counting down.
GCAACCTCTATGTAGGCTTGCTTAGACAACTAGCCTCCCCCAAGGCCAATTTGCCTTCATCAAAGGCCTAGATTTACTACCCTCAAGGAGTTGACATCTAACAATGCCTCTTCATAGCATCAAAAGATCCTAACAAACTTGATAAGGCTATTCTTGACCGATCTAAATTCTGAGGGACCTTCTTTTAGTGCATATAGTGATGGAAAATGTTGTTACAAATAACACCTTCCAAAAATTCCTTGAACAAAAAGGTAGGGACCATAAGGAAAATTTGTGAGAAGTCAATAGTTTCTGGACATTAGCCCTCAAGCACCCCTAGGCCGGAGGACTAGATGAATGTCCAAAGTTGTCAGGGTAGCCATTGCCTTACGTTTCTTTTTCTCCCAACGTCGACAAGAGTAGAGGATGATGAAAAGGTAATGGAGAGCTTGGAAGGAAGATCAATGATAGGGGGAGTTGAGTCAAAAGAGGGGTGGACAGTTGCCAAGCGACATCAGCAACCTCAAGTTTTTCTTTAAAGTCATTTTTGCAAGAGAATGGGAAAGTGCCAGTCAGTAAGGATACAAGTAACATTAGAAAGGGAATATAAATAAAACACAAGGAAGAAATATAAGATAGTTCGAGGACAACAAGATCCAACCTATATATGCCATTGCCTCCCTGAAAGGCATGTCAATGACTTTCTTCAATGTTGGCCTCTTGGCCTGTAAGGTTTTGGCTTTTGAAATGAAAGGGAGAGGGCTCTGTTCACTAGCACAAGGGGAACCTTGGTTCACCCTCAAAAGTAAGGAAGAATGGTTTAGAGTACATATGTCATTTCCCTTAACCTTGAAAATTTTCCCTTTAAAGTCATTATATGACTCTTCATAAATAGCCAAAAAATTTCAGTCTATATTATCTCAAAGAGAAAGCCATGCCTGTTTCTTGTCCTCTCTAAAAGCAGAAGTGAAACAGAAAAAGAAAAAGAAGACCCAGGTGGATAGGGAACTTGAGGATTTCAGATAGCTTGAAACACCAAATCATGGCCCAACTATTAAGAAGAAGTTGTGAAAGGGCTTGACGAAAGGTTATCGCTACCTCCTTAAATTAAAATTAAAATAATAAAATTTAGTTCAAATGCCGAATACACCAAAACTGTAGTTAAAATGCAACTGTGTCGTCTTTCAAAGAGGCTATGTTACTTAGTTAGAAATTGGGGGTTTTGAGAATTAAATTAAGATAATGAAAATTAATTGAGAAGAAATTTAGAACTAAAGGCACTAATGCAAGGTATTCCTAGGATTGTAATTAATTATCACAAACCAAATATTGAACACATTAGTGGCTATTAGTAATCACTTAATGACAATTATACTAGTGATCAATCGACCTCTAGAATTTGACCAATGTAAATAACTAGTAAATAAGATCCTAATTTATTAGAAATTACATTGATTTAATATATCAATTGCTATAGCCTAATTGCTAATTGGAAAGTTAATTCTAATGTTCTCCCTCAAACATAAACCAATTGATCAATCAATTTATGCCCAAAGGGTTTCCCTAAACAACTATCATCAATTTAGTTATTCCAATAAAAATTGTAACAATCACAACAATAATTATAAGAATAAAAACTTTAAGACATTGAGAAAACTAATGTGTTTAATAGAAAAAAGGTCTCAATTTCATCTCAATCCATATGAAAACCCTTACACTAGTAAGAAAAACTACTTCTCCATCTCTGAAGGATTACAATAATGAAAATAAAAGAGTGCCTGAAGATAATAACAATGATCCTTGTCACAATCTCTAAGAACAAAGCAAATTCACTAATGGAATCCTTAGAGAGAAGAACAAAGAAGAGAGAGATAGAGAGAGAATTCTAGCTGTAAAACTTCATACTTCAAAAGTAGGGTAAAAATCTGTACAATTTCTTAAATAATACTCTTTAAAATATCCAAAATGGGGCCCAAAATGGACTTAATTATCTATAATTCACACAATTACATGAGTGCTGCATGTTCACCAGAAAGCCTAGCTTGAGCAATTCTACTAATGGCTCACCGAACGCTATACGCTAAATGAGCATTGCGATGCTTAGTCGAGAGTTATCTTTTGCGCTTTCGCTCCCTTTTTGCAACCCTTTAGCTCCAAATTTCCTCCAAAGAGTTCCTGGCCTTGTTCTTGATATTTTGTACTCAACCCAAAGTTCTTGTATACAAAACCAAACTAAAAAAGACGGGTTAAATGCAACAAACTGTAATTATAAATCATTTCAAAGTTAGTACAATAATTAATGATTCTATCAAAAAATGCACAACGAGGATTAAGTGAATATCCTAATTATTTATATCCATAACTCAGTTAAACTTATGCAAAAAGCTGAGGTTTAGAAGTAAGATAAGTAGCATAAATGCCTCTTATCAGGGCTACGTTCATCTAAAACAGAAGCGAACTTTGAAATCAAAAAAATATAGGTAGATTCTCAAACAAGAAGCCACTGGATCATACATCCATAAAAAAAAAGGCCTCCTTGGAGTTCGAATGGCTATAGATACGTCATCCTTTAAGGTAATCTCAAGCTTATGTCTCCTCGAGGTTTCCACATTAACAAAGGGGGGTTATTCTAATTCTCAAAGAATCTATCACTCACCATGGACTTTGTTCCAACCACCTCCTCAGAAAAGTTCTAGGTCAGGGAACTATCAAGAGACTCTAGATTCTAGAATCACATATTGGTTGTCTCAATCGTTCATAACCTATAAAGGGAACCACCAATAAGTTCTAGGATAAAGCAGGAAAAAGAAATAAAATTGAAAAAATTCCTAAGTCCCTACTATGATAATCCCTATGGTAGATCCCTTATCAGAAATTTCACGCACAAAGGATGGCCAGAACATTGTCATCCAAAGTGGAGGAGAACACAAACTTCACTGGAAGATGATGAAGTCATCCTCTCGAATTATAAAACTACCACGAAGCATCATAAGCAGTAGGAATGTGCAGAGTTCTAGATATCCGCTACTCCCCAAAATAATAATAAGGGCTTCACCCAAAGCCTCTGCTGAGGATAGAAAACCACTATTAATTGCGCAAGAAACTCTTGATCAAAAACAAAAATCTAACCATGGGGAGGGGACTAAGAAGAAAAAAGAAAAGAAATGAAAGAAAGATTCATTGCAATAGCATCACAGAGGGAGGAAGAATAAGGCAAGTGAAGCCTAGGGACATCGGAGATTGCAACAACAATTGTAAGAGAAAAAAAGGTGAAAATATGTTGAGATTGAACAAAGCAAGAAATGAAGAAAGGATGAGCTATTTAAATAATCAAGCGCGAGAAAATGAATGGGCGTCAAGGACAAGCATGTCCTTTCACCACATCCCTTGGCTGCAAAAAAGGAAGTTGTGACCTTGAAAACCATTACGATGCTTCGAGATTTGCACCCTAAGCACCACATGTCATGCTCCAAAAGAAACAAAATGCACCTCGTTAGACAAAGTGACAATCCATTTTGTAACACCCTAACTCTTAACCTCATACGCTTGAGTCGCATCCGTTAGTTATTAGTTGTTACGCCTTTGTTTCAGATCTTGACTTACTTTTCTCCAAAATACGAATAATAAAATACGATTAAATTTTTCTTTTCGATCTTTAATACTTAAAATGCGAGCCACGTATACGGATATGTAGCGATTAATACATACATGATATATCAAACGTATACACAATGTCATAGCATGTATAAGCAAGCCATAGCATAATCACAACATAAGTTATATTAACATGCCATAGTCATAACATAACGATGATGTCCTATGAACATGAGGACATCTAAACACAACAAACAAGATGAGCGTACACAAGTCCAACGCTAAATATTGCTATAGCACTCCTGGACTAGTCTTCGCGCTTCCGCTGCGACCTAGTTCGGTGGATGGCGTAGTTCCTATGCTTGCGCCTCAAAGGGTCACGAACATTCACATCATTCACGTCTGGAGACAACATGGAAGAAAGGAAAAAGGGATGAGAAACTTATGCAAGATTCTTAGTAAGGCCTCCTGACTCTAACACCAGTGTCATCGTCATCGCCCCAGCCACTTCGGTTTTATCACGAAAGAGGTGTATATGCATGAGGTTCAATTTTAATTTCTCACATCCTATTATCCAAAGTGGGTGTCTTTTAGCATGGTCTTAATGTCATGAATGCAACAGATATCTTATGTATGCATGGCAATACCTCGTGTAGAACGACAGAAGTAAATAACACATATCACTCAATCAAATGCACCAGTGAAAGAGAAATGAAACATATGCATGTGCGTCTTTTACTTTATCATGATTGAACTCTTCGAGTTCCTTTCTTTTTACTTTTCCACCCTCATCATGGTCACCAAAAATCCACCAAACATGCTGGCCCCCGATTTTCTCATGGTCACCAAAACTCCGAAATGCCTTCGCCTAGGAATGAGCTCAATCCTAACTAGTTGTCACTAGATTTCATATGGGGCAAAAGAGGGGAATCTCATCTCTTTCTTGTATCACCCCGTACAACCCTTAACTCGGAAGTCATAAATGGGATCATTTCCACATTAGCATATTATGTATGGATGCAACATGAGCACGAAATCATAGAATATTATCAAACAAGTCATAACAAGATGCAACATCACAACTTTATCATATACTTTACTCTTGCTTTTTAACATATGTAGTCCTCATGGCATGCTAGGTAATATAAATCATGTCACATGCATTCCCAATAAGTAATCATGTAAGACTATACCCTATCACATAAGCATCCGTATCATAGTTTCATTTCCTCATAAACAAAACACTTGTTTTTGCACATATAGGTCCTGGTAATCGATTACACATGCTGGTAATCGATTACCAAATTGAAAACTTGGTTTTGGAAAGGAAGAACAACAGAGTAATCAATTACATGAACTGGTAATCGATTCCTGAAGTTCCAGACTGGTTCTGGGCATGAAGAACAACCTCGATAATCGATTACATTGTCTGGTAATCGATTACCAAAACCAAAATTCCTTCGAAAAACCACTCTGGTAATCGATTACATAAGATGGTAATCGATTACCAGAACCTGGAATTTTGAGAAAATATGATTTTTGACATTTTTCAAGCTATTTAGACACCTTGAGACCTCATAAAATATTTTTCCAACATTTTCTTGAAATCATTCTCACATTTTACAAAATCAAAGCCATCATTGTATCATGCTAAAACACTTCCACTTATCATAGTTAAAATTTCCATTTGAAGATACTTAGGGCAAGTCTTTGAGCTCTAGAGTATTTAGGTGATAACATAATCTTAAACATGCTATGCACTTCATTTTACTTTCCATTATAAGGTAAAATGAGAGCATAAAATAAACATGATATGCAACCTCATTATTATCTTTAAAAATTAAGTGATGACTTGAAATATAAACATGAAATGCAAGCTTGGGAATTGAAACATGATAATGCAAGTTCATTTATTTATTCTTGAGAGCTTAGTGATGGCATCAAAATAAACATGAGATGCAAGGCACAAATTTAAACATAGATGCAACTCATTTTATCTTAATTAGAGCTCTTGCAAGACTTTTAGAGGAATATTAATAGCCTAACCCAACATGTATCTTGAACAAATAGAGGATGGGCTTTAGAGTTCTTGGCACTAAGTCTTCAAAGAAGCCTTTGGTTTGAACTTCATCATCAAGCTCATGAAAGTGGGTTAAAACAACAATACCAACACTTTAACAAAACAAACAAATAGAACTACTCATATTCTTTATTTTATTGCTCATGGGCTTCAATCTAGAGTAAAACTCTTAGAATGGCCGACCAACTTTAAGGTTGGCAAGGGTAAGCTTAGAGCTTTTTGAAAACATGTGTTTAAGTTTCTTAACAAAACCTTTAGTGAGCTACTTAACGTTTTCATCAAACTTTGAACAACTAAAGGGAATGAAAACCGAAATCATGTTTGGCCCATGACCAAGTTTTCAAGCTCTAGAGTTTTCTCACATGGTAACCACAAGACCATTATCTTGAAAACTCATCATTAAGCTATCATGAAACATTATCAAGGCCTTAGTGACCGAAAGAAAAAGAAAGGAAGAAGAGAACCCAAAACATAAAAGCTTAGGGAAGATCATTCAAACATCTTTTTAGAACAAGAACAAGACTTAGTAGAGCAAGAAAACAACTTAGAGAACAACTCCCTACCAAGGTGAAAAGGAAAACTTGTTTCTTGAAGATGACAAGAAGATCTCCTTGGAACCTCAAGGATGAGATTTCGGCCAAGAGAGACAAGGAAGAGAGCTTGGTCTTTTGCTTGAAATGAGAAGATAAAAATCTTCTCTTGGTGCTTGATGATTTTCGGCCAAGAGCAAGAGAAAGGAAGAGGAGAGGTTGTGTTTTAAAAGAATGAAGAAGAGAAAGAGACTTCTTTGAGCTTTGAGAAGAAAAGCCTAGAGTTTGCAAGGAATGTAAAAGATTGAATGAGCTTTCATGCAAGCTTATTTATAGATGAAGTGAAGCTCATGGATGGCCTTTGAGGGGGAGGAAGTGGCCGGCCATTTGAGAGGAGAGAAGGGAAAATATCTCTTGGTCAAGGCATGGTCTTGGGTATGGGCAAGGCATGAGCAAGGTATGGTGGAAAGTATGGGCAAAGCATGGCTCTTTTGTGTGTAAAATAAATCAACATGTGAGGAAAATGGGGGAGGATTTTTGGCCAGCATAATCAGCCCAAAGGGGAGGAAATTGTTTCATCTAATAGTGGTTTAAAGGTGTGTTTAGGTGTGTCTTTGATTAGGCCTTTGATTAAGGGTTTGTAAAAAGGTGTTTAAGTGAGGTAATGGGTATTTAAGGCTATCAAGACATGGTTAAAGAGTTGCTCTTGCTAGATTAATAAATCAAAACTCTTTTCAAACTAAATTAAATCATAGACACAATTCCTTGATTTAAGGAATTGGAGAAAGAAAATACTATTCAAGATTCCATGACTAGGAATCTTGAACCCAAGAATGAAAATAGAGTTTAACTAAGCAATCTTAGGTTCTAATCACCCTTAATAAATTATTTTGACTCTAAATTAATTATCAAAATTAATTAATCTTCAATTAGAGCCTAATATTGCTTAGGTTTCTAATTGCGTCATTAAGCTTAAAACGCCCAAGGCTAGGGATAAAACGGTAATTTTCACAAAACCCGGTGGACCTGGGCTTAACCAGTTACTAAACATAGCTTGAAAACATCATTTAAAACCTTTTGGTGAAGTCGGGCTCAACGGCACGTAAAATGAGGTCAAAAAGCGCGGGGTGTTTTGGTAATTCACATGTCGAAACTCAAAAATGAGATTCTTCTTCTCTTACCACACACAACACATATAATCCCCTATTATCATGGAAACATCCCCTTGAGGATGGCTTGGACGATCTCTTTTGGTGAAATGACCTCAGGGGCATTTCGTCATTTGTACACGAAAAAAAAATGGGCGTTACACATTTCACACCTCAAATGCCTCAAAGAAACCAAAACGTATCTCGGAAAGAGCGTGGTTTCACTAGAAAATAGTGCAGTTTTTCCTCAAAAAGGGTGTGATTTCGCCTCAAAAAGGACATAGTTACTTGTCAAAGAAAGCTCGATTTAGTAAAATGAGAAGCAGATTAACTTTCCCTAACATCCTATGGGCTCATGGCCTCTGAACAAAGACAAAATTGAATAATCCATAGGAATACTCAAACCATGAGGAATGAGCCATAATGTCAAACTCAATGACCAATGTTGAGATCCCAAGAAGTCAAGTTGGGGGCACTATTATAGGATAAGACCCAAGATAGAGTTTGGAATTGAAGACTCGAGTTCAAGTTGGTGGTTGGACCTAGCACAATTTAATGTGCAAAGAAAAAGAGGATGAACGGCATACGGCCTTTCTCTATGTATCATACCCGACCTTTTCTACTCTCTTGGAAAATCCTTCCTAGATCAAGATGAAGAAGAAATCCAAGCTCTAGGGAATTTTCTAGAAGCATGATAACTCACCATAACAATTTTGACAAATTGCGGAAAAGACATACTTTCTAGATTGGCTTTGACTCACCATTAAGGTTTTTCTTTTAGAACAAATCCTAGGAGTGTGAATATGAAAGGGACAGTCATTTCTAAGGTACGTTATTACATCCTCACATATTACCTTTTCTCTTGGACTTTATTGAATTTAAACATCAGCATCTTTGTAGGTGCCCCTTCCCCCTTGGGCGATTTAGAGTTCGCGGCGATAATGAATAAGAAGAACAAAACGGTCTGATCACCCATGATATGGAGAGCACCTTAACCTTTCACACCACTTGGTAACTCGTTACATTAATCATTTCCCACTTTTTAATTGATGAATAAAAAACTTATGATATAAACAAAACTCAACAATAATTGATTGTCGTAAATGTGGATTATGACCTTAAATAAATCTTATTTGTAATATTAAGAGTTTGAATTTTAAATTTATAAGCTAGATTTTAAGTCATCAAAAAGTAAAAATGGCCATTAAACAAATTGTGATTGATTCAACCCAAACACAGCTTAATATTTTGGAAGGGTCATATATTTCAACTCATTCATAGCATGATCAATTATATACCAAGTTGAAGGGATCAATTATACCATGTTGACCTACTATTTAAGCAAAATGTCTAATGTGCCATTATATGTACCAAAATCTAAAAGTTTTGATAGAAAATAAAAACTAAAAAACTATATTTTATTACATATGTTTTAAAATAAATTATATTAATCGTGCATAATAAATATAGAATTATTGTTTTATCGCATATAGGGTATAAGCCCAATTATTTGTAGATCATAACTTAGGTCAAGTCATCAAATCAAAAAATAAAATAAATAAAACTTAGATAAAATAGAAAAAAGATTTTTAGAAGGAGTTTCCATTTAAGATTGTACCCCAAAACTTAATTTTTTATTTGTCAAGTAAAAAAATACTTTGTAAAAAAAAAATTAGCTTAATTTCTTCGAAATCAAAATAGTTAAAGCCTAAAGGAATGAGTTGGACCTTAGACACTCCCACAAAAAAGAGAGTACTCCAAAATCCAATTCATTGCCAGAAAGTATTGGGGTTTTTTTTTTTGCAGGGTATCCATCACCGAACATAGTGACTAATCCCTTTGTGTGCTGTAGGCGCATTTAAGGAGTAGACACATAGATTTTAAAGTTGTTTTATTCCCAATGCGAGAATCAAATCATCGACATTTGGTTATGGAAAGAGATGGTCATTACCACCTCACCTCGGCCCAATGTTTAAAACATAGCGGAATTTGCACCAAAAGGAGATGGACAAGTTGCATACAAATTCTTAACTAGTGTTATTTGTCCTCATGGGGTGTGGACGTGTTTGCTCACCCTATCTACTTGAATGGTATGTGGACCCTACTTTAATATGATTCACATCTCATCCAATGATAAATAGGGTATAAGTTGACATTATGTCCCACCCTATGAGTAAAAATAATGTTTTTCAAAAATATTTGACGAAAAAAAAAGTTGTAGCAAAATCTGTGTGTACGAGTGAGAATGGGATAATAGAAATTATAATTATTTACTCCCTCTATTCCACAATAAAAGTCTTTTAAAGTTATGCACGAAAATTAAAGTGATGATTGCATTTTATTGTTCTTTTAAAAAATAAAAGTAAAAGATGAAAATATTATTTATCACTCATCATATATTATCTCTCCATTAAATAATCATACTCATATACACTTATTCTCACTCATCATAAATATCAGGGTAAAATGGGCAAAAAACAATTAATGTTTTTTTGAAATGTGAAAACGACTTATATTTCAGACCAAACAAAAGATCCAAAAATGACTTATATTTTGAACGAATGGAGTAACTTTCATGTAATTAGATGTCCCAACTATACATTAAGTGTAGTTGTGTTTGCTAATCCTTCATCAATTACTCAATCATTTGTGGCTTAAATTAAATACTTATAGGGTTTACTAACGTGGGATTTTATGAAAGGTAAGTTTATAAACTTTATATAGCCTCACACTTTAGGGCCTGTTTAGTTTTAGTTTTAAGTTTTCATTTTCAGTTTTCTAGTTTTTTAGATTTTTAGATTTTGTGAAAGAAATATTGAAAATTCTGAAAACTACAAATTTCAATTTTCAGTTTTCATTTCAGTTTTCAATATCTCATTCACAAAATCTTGAAAATTAGAAACTCAAACTAAAGACTTTTAAAATTTAAAAAACACATTTTTAATGCAAAACTTACTTTTTCTAGAATCGTTATGTCACGACCAGGACTTGGATTCGTGACCGCACGTGAGAAATCTCATCCCCGTAAGCCTTCCAGGTGACGTGTCTCTAAATGCATAAAATATAATAATATCATACTTAAAATATAATTTTCTTCTAAATCAATATCTTTTTCTCTATTGAAAACATGATATTTGAATTCATAAAAATAGGAAGTATTTGACATTAAAGCTGAAAACCCCTTTTTAATCCATTCTTCTAATCATGAAATCATAAAATCATAAACTAAGTGATCACATGATATTACTCTTAAACCTAAAAACTTGCTTAACCTTTGAAAACCAAAACATAACTACATAGCTAATCTGTTACACAAGCTAATCAAAATCAGTAATGGAAATCCACACTTAAACTCTAAAACATATAGGGAAGACACATAATCTCTGAAAATAAATACATAATCTCAAAATAAATGCATAGCTTGGATCCTATCTACACATCGGAGCCCTCTAAGACTAACATAAACCTAGACTAAGCTTTATAGCAATGCAAAGCTCACCAAAGGATAATTGCAGGGCGAGTTGCGTGAAGGTACCTACCTGCAACTATGAGAGGAAGGGAGAAGGGTGAGTCAATGGATTCAATGAGAGAGTTCTCACCCATCACCCACATGGGACAACCAAGAGAATACATAATACACTATACATGCAGCATCCATAAATCATTTTATATTTAAGTACATATGTAGCTGGAAAAACACTTTTCATATTATAATCTCATAACAAACATCTCTACATCCATAGTCAAACATGAAAACTTTTTAACTGGGTTAATAACTCATAGAGAAACAATAATCTCTTGCTATACATATAATAGCAATAACAATACCTCTAGAGTTCCCTGGTTATGCATGTTAACCATGACATACCAAATTCCTCGGCTAAGATCCCTCAAGGATCTAAATCAACACTAACTAGGTTCCATATCTACTCTGTGAGATTACCCTTAAGAACAACTTGGTACCAAGACTAACGATTATTTTTAAAGCTTAACTTATTGTCTGTTTCTCTATATTTTCGTCTAAACTAATTTGTCAAAAACCAAAACTGAAGGGTGGATGCTTAGTCTCTGCAAACAAGAGCCCCTAAAATCTTAGTACTCTGAGAGTTCTGGATTCATATAACTCTAACAACCTGACTTTAGCATAACTTGGCTTGAAATCGTGCCCAAGGGATCACCCGCTTGTAGACATTTCAATTTTAAGCCCACAATATGAATCTTACAGTTGCTACAAATCATATTGAATTCCGTACATCTTGGTATCATAAAACTGAAGTTTTAAATCCATATCTTAAGCTAATATATTTTTCATATACTTGATATCTCTAAAATCATAGTTCAAAACACTAGGGTTCATAAACATAAAACTTAGAAATCATAATAACATTTGTATTCAAAAGCTAAAACATATTTTGCTCTATATATCCATCCATAATAACTTTTCTTGATATTCTGAAAGCTTTCTGAAATCTCTTTAAAACGTGGCAATATCATAAAGTCATAAAACACGTTGAAAACTTTCGTAAACTTTGTTAAATCACATAATTTTCAATAATTTGCTTCTTGAGAACATAAAATATTTTCATCATATACAATATAGCAATTATGGTCCCATGATTTTCCAAAACACATTTCTTTCATGCCATCATCATAAATTATAATTTTTCTAGCCAAATATAATCATGTAAAATCATTTTTTATACTTTTTCTCATTTTAAATTTCATGTTTAACAATTATAATGCAAAAACATACTCATAATGATGAAACTAAGGCTACAAGATCAAACCCACTCATTTGGAGAGGAGGAGGTATGGCGTCAATACCAACAGAGCTCCATGGAGCAGGGATGACACCAACAACTGCCATAAAGCAACCATAAACTCTAGATTAATCCCTAACAATTCCTGCTAGCTCTAATATAACTCTAACAATATTGGAGAGACGCCATTTGACAAAAATTGAGACCAAACAACAACCCATACTATAGGACATAAAAGGATGGAGAGAAAGATGACATAAATCAACAACTAAACTCACCTTGAAGCTTGGGGAAGATGGATTAATGGAGGATGGAGTAAGGAGGTAGGAGAGGAAGAGGAAGCTGTTAAGGCTCGAATTTGGGGGTGAAATCGAGTGGAAGGCAGTATATATAGGGTAAAGGGCTCATTAAATGAAACTGCGTCATTTTACACTATGCTCAACCGCGAGTGAATCTCTCTCAGCGAGCCTGCTATGCAGAATTCCTGAAGGAGCTTAGCTTCACCGTTGGCCCTTAACGCATCCAGGGCTTTCCGACTACACGGTGGATTTGGAGGGACCCTATAGCCGTACAAAACTTGTTTGACACATGTACACAGGTATTACACATTAACTTTGGGATACTTGTTAGAATAACTCATACTTATATTATGTCATTATTTTAATAAAAAATATTTATTTAAAAATTAATTTTTATATTTTTATGTATATATAAATTTTTTAATAAAATAAAATCATTAAAAAGGTAAACAAATATTTTTAAACTCTAATTCATCTTATAAAAAATCTTGTGCATAACATAAAGTATTTAAAATAAATAAATAATATTTAAATAAAAAAATTTCTCCATACCTTATAAAATTCACGGATACCGTTACCTTCTAGATAATTTATAGCTACAAATTTACCATGTGTCCCATTAACAAAATTTATTAATATTTTAAATATTAATGATTAAATCACAACCATTAAATTCAAAAGGATACCATACCCTTGGAGTACCATAACAAAAACCTTAAATATATATTACTTTTAAATTTAAATATAAAACTTTTAATTTTAATAATAGCATTTTTGACAAGTATTTAAAAATATTATTTTAAAAAGTTCATCCAAACAGTTCTATATTTGATGAGTTTTTTGGTCTTCCCACATTTTTATGAAAACTTGAAAGGAGTCTTGCTAATAAGAGTTGTTAAAGTAGTAATTAGGATATGAAAGTCAAATAAAAAGAAAAATTCCCACGTTAATTTTCTTAGAAGGTAAAATGATTTTGAAATAATATAAATGCTTCCTATTATACATTTTATTTAACGTGAGCCTTTTTCTCATTGTAAAACCTTCTATTCATTCTCAGCTAGGCGGAAGTAGGTTAAGTCACTCGTCAAAACCTTTAACCTAACCTACGTTTAAGCTTTAACCTATTTAATAAATAAATTAAGTTAAGGCTTTTCAAAAAGTCCTTTTAGCTAATTAGGCCAAATTTCAGGCTATAAAAAATAGCTTATTCACAGGCTAACCTACTTATATTATTATTATTATTATTATTATTATTATTATTATTATTATCATCATCATCATCATCATCATTTAAATATTTAATGATAATAGAAAAATATTTTAATCTATGTGAAAATATATTTTTTAACTAAAATATTTTAACCTATTTTAAAATATATTTTTTGATATATTTAGTAGTATTTTGACTTGTTTAAGAATATCTATTTTGATTTTTTAAAAATATTTTATAAAATTGGTTCTAGATTTCTTTAAAGACTTAGGTTTAAAAACTAAGGATAAGAAAAGTATACATTAGGTAATAAGGCCAGCTAGTTTTATTTTAAAAATATAAATTTAATCTATTTAAATTGAAACCTAACTCAACTCAACCTATTTCCACCATTCTCAGCCTTGACAACAGAGGCAAACAGCCATGTCACGGTCATCACGCAGTGGTAATACCCACCACGTTACAAGCCCAATTTTGTAATTCCGTTCCGTTTTATGAGGGGACGGAAATCACCACTAATTAATTGACAAGAAAGGAAGAGAATTTCGAAGCAATCAAGCAGCAGCACAAAAGCAGAACAGCGAGAACAGGCACCCGTCAATATCCGCAGCAACTAGAAAGAAAATGAAAATTGTGAAAATAAAGAATCCAACGGTGGAGGAACATCCATGCGCGGAAACACGGAGCCGCTCATGCCCAAGACCTTGGAATCTCACCATACAAAATACACACAGAAAATAAAAAAAGAGAGAAAAAATAAATGCAGTGCCCACATGAGAAATAGTTGCCTGGTCCTTGCACATATTTAATATGTTTCCACGTCTATAATCATTTAATCTTAATTTAAAATATTTAAAACTTATATAAAATTAAAAATATGGGATTATGAATATTTCTAGACATATATTAAATGTTATAGAAACATGCAAAAATTTCTCATACCCGCATACACACACGCACGCACTATCTCTCTCTCTTCCACTCACTCACTCAGTCACATCCTGCCCCCACTTTCAACACTACCCTTAACCCAACCACAGTTAACTCCTAACCCAACACCAACCTCCCTCCCTCCCTCAACTCATCCCCATGCCCCTTCGTTCTTCCCTCTATTTATATCCGAGCTGCACCTCAATTTGCATTCTCTCATTCCCTTTCTTTCTCAAATCAAAACCCCCCTCCCTCTGTCTGTCTCCCCAGACCCCCACCGTTCCTTGTAGGCAAAGCAAGCCACCCCAATCCCTATTCTGTCCCCAGCCCTCCATCAATAGCTCGTGTTCATGTGAGGACAGTTTGGTAATTGACCCGACAGAAAAGAACACAATTTTGTACCCAGTTAGGTAGTTCAGGTTCCTTTAGTGGAAGAGGCATGAGTTGCAACGGTTGCCGAGTCCTCCGAAAGGGTTGCAGCGAGACATGTATCTTGCGCCCTTGTTTGCAGTGGATCGAGAGCCCCGAGGCACAAGGCCACGCCACCGTTTTCGTAGCCAAATTCTTCGGCCGTGCCGGTCTCATGTCTTTCATTTCCAACGTACCGGAAACCCAAAGACCCGGTAATTCTACCATCTCCCCAACACATATACAAAAAAAAAACACACACACACACACACACTCTTTTGGGCTAAAAGCATCAGTATTCTTAACTAATGGTTATTTACCTGCTCGTTTTGCAGCTCTGTTCCAGTCTCTGCTGTTCGAAGCGTGTGGGAGAACGGTGAATCCGGTTAACGGCGCCGTGGGGCTGTTGTGGACCGGAAACTGGCACGTGTGCCAGGCGGCGGTGGAGACGGTGCTCCGCGGCGGCGCGTTGGGGCCCATGCCGGAGCTAATGGGACTCGACGCCGCTGCTCCGGCCACCGACGAGGCGTCGGAGGCGGAGGTCACGTGCGCGGACATTTCAAGGGTCCGAGATCCGAACCCGAATTGCCGGTTCACGAGCTCGCGATCTAATCGCGTAGCCGCCGGCGGTGGTGGTGGGAAGCGCAAGCGGCCGGAGGAGCTGGCGAAGCTGCAGACGGCGGCGACGGATCTCGACCTCCGGCTGACGCCGATCTTCCTGCAGAAGGTTTCAGACCACCGGAGCCGGCCGGTGACTCGCCGGCTGGGATCGCCGTCGATGACGTCGGAGGAGTCCGTCACGACGACGGCGTGCTTGGAAAGTGGGATCGGCGGAGATCGGTGGGGCCACGAGGGAGACCGGAAGGTTCTCAACCTTTTCATTTGAGAACTCTTTCTCACCATAAATATAAGTAGATTTGATTCACGGTTGTGAAATCAAATTAAGGGGTCTCTTTTTGTTGATGTAAGATTCTTCTGTTTGTTTTACTTGTTTTTGTGTTTTTTATTTTTTCTCTATGTATTGGGGAAGGGTTATTGCTGGATTTGGAATCCGGCGAGATTTTGTGAGATACCGGCACAGGATTTCTCTCTGTGGAAAGAGAAAGATGAGGGTTCGTCGGTGATCCTTTCTCCGATTTGGTTTTCTTTTCGTTTTCGGTTTTGTTTTTTATTTTGCTTCTCTAAACATGAAAACATGTAATGAGTCTTGTGACCGGGGGACATGAATATTAAATAAATATAATAACTAGGTATTTCTTTTTCTTTTGTTTTTAATTATTCTGTTCGGATTTAGACTTTAGCGTTTATGGATCTGCTGCGAGTTGGATGAACGAAGGGAATTCATGGTCAAATATTCACTTGTTTCTTGTCGTGCCCTAGAAGTTCAAACCCAGATTTGTGCTTATCCTACATTAGCGTCTATGGCACTTTTTTTTCGTACATCATCTATGGCAATTTTGCTTTTTGGTTTAAAGCTGTATATTTCATCATTCGAAATCTTTACTGAAACTACAAATTTTCTTAATTTAAATTTATTGAATAATTTTAAGCCTTTATAAATTGGATTTAATTTAAATGTACACAATCGACCGATCAAGTCATGTGCATAATTTTTGAAATACTCAGTGACTCAAATTTGTTGTACTGATGTGATTGGGTGATCATTTTTGTGCATTGATCAAAGTCATACTCTTACAGGTTTTGATTAATATTTTAGTGGGTGACATTTAAAATTAATATATTTAAAGAATTTATTTTTTATATACGGATAATATAAAAGAATTTTCTATTGAGTCTATAGCATTTTACCAGAATAACAAAATACAATGGATGTCTGCGATATTGAATTATTGAGTAGTTAATCTTTAGGATTTGTCATTTAGATAAAATTTGAATAAGACTGTAAAATTATTTTATTTTGAATGTATGAAAATTAAATTAATATTTAAGTTTATTATGAAGATACAGCAAGATTTATATATTTAAAATAGAGTACTTATACGGGTGAGTTTGGTTATGAAATAAGAAGAGGGAAAATGTTTTTATGAGTGTATTTTATATGCAATTTTATACATAAAAGTTAAAGAAAATTTTTTCTTATTTTTTATTCCTAACCAAACATACTTTAATGATAAGGAAATATTTTTTAGGTAAAATTTTTCATATATTTTTCTTTGCTTAAGAAGCATGGTTTTGCAGTTTGATTATTGTTTCTATATTTTTTTATTTTTAATTTTAAATTTTGTGAAAGAAATATTAAAAGTACTAAACATTAACTCTATTAAAATAAAGTATAAACAGTAATAAAATCTTACTTTGAATTTTTATTTTCTATTTTTATTATTTTTTACAAAATTTTAAAAATAACAAACGAAAATTGAAATAAGATATTTGCATGATCCATTTTCCGCCGGGCGATGATCGTGAGGTAAGGGGTTTCAGTATTGTAATTGTAAATTGCAATTAAGTAATTAACTGCAGTCCTCTTGATTTCAGGGCGAGGAATTTTTGCTTAAAAATAAAATCCAAGCTGCATTTGATATTCAACATAGAATGACTCGGTGGTAGTTAGGTACGTTTCATTTAGTTTTTGGCCGTGTCCAATTTCAACTGCACATTTGACTGATTTTAAGGCAAATGAACCAATAATATTTTCCTATCGAATTGTTGAATTATTAATATGGCGCTCATCGTGGACCTTGTATGATATCTGAAGCAGAGATGAAGATTCAGCCATTCTGAACGAACAATGTTTGACCTTATAATACGTGCACTTTTATTTATTTATTTATTTTTCTCGTCTCTTGGTCAAAGCACACACATCTTCACCAGAAGGAGAAGGGTTCATATATCACAAACTAGCCTCCGTCAAGATTAGAATACGGGTGCAATTAATAAGAGACGAACAGATTCACCATTATTAAGCCAACGCCTCAACTGTAAACTCATAACTTTTAAGTGTTTTGTAGTAGCGTTTGTTTTCTTTCTCTAAGATAGAAATATGGATATATGAAAGACATAAATTTATTTAATAATTGAGATAAGATTTGGGATAAAAAAATATAAAATTTTTATATTTTAAAATTGAAGAACATTGACAACAAGATATGAAAATAAAAATTTAATATTTTTTTTTTCAATAATACTTTTATATATATTTAATATTTATATTTTTATCTCTATTATCTTTATTGTCCTTATATTTCTATCCTATCCTCTGCCAAATGTTATATTTGAGAATCAATGAAAATTTGATACATTATAAAAGAGTAAACCCCCAAAATAATAAGGAATTTAAAATTGGACAAATTGATCTTAAGGAATAAAAAGCAAATTTCTTTCAAAAACAAATTTGAATAAAAATGGACAAATCACATCTTTAAAACTGGACAAAATATTTGTCAATTTTCTTATGAAACACTTAATTATTCCTATCAAACTAAACTACAAAGATTTACGAGGAATGTATGATATATAGTTTAGTTTGATAGAAATTAAAGGTGTTAGTCATAAAATTGACAGAATGACTATTTTGTTTTTGAAAATTGAGGACTAATTTGTTTTTATCTTAACAACCATTTTGTCCAATTTTGAAAATTCTTTTTCTTTTACTCTTTAACCAATTTATCCAATTTTAAATTCCATAAAAACTATTTTGGGGTTTATAAAATTATACAAAATCAATTTATCTGCACACAATTTAGGTTCAGATACAAATGTTGCTAATTTTCTCGAAGACATTTTTAAAATGGACTGAGAGAGTAACAGTAGTGGAAAACATGGTGAGTTGAGGATGATTACAAATTATACTGAGATGTTTGAACTTTGTAGTCAGACAAAGAGCACAGTTCGTTGGAACTTGGAACACACAACCTTTGCGGTAGGGTGTCGAGTTCCTGTAATCCCAGCATTCTGAACAGTGAAATTACTGAAATAAACCTCACACCAACATTAGTGGTGATCGTGGATCCTGTGCACGGAGGTACGTGGAGACAACACACAAACTAGTTGGATTGTGTCTGGGTAAATGAAAAATATTAGGAAGACAGCGACAGAAATTGGGAGAAGAAAGAAGCTACCGGTAACAGGCGATTTTTGGGGGATGCAAAGAGGCGTACAAAGCAAGAGAAGGAATCAAGGGAAAAGGATTAAATATTTAGTATAATTAATAATTTAGACGGTACAAATTAAATAAGGCTCTCCATTGCCATTCCAAAGAGTACGGCTAGCGCCAGCTTCGAGTTTTGGCTCTCTTTCTTGGGCTTTACAATTCTTACTCTGGTAATACAAGATTTTCTTGCAATATCACACTGCCAAATTATTATTATTTTGTACAATTCATCAATCTAGTTTTATATATCTTCAATTTTCTTCTTTTTTTTTTATCAGTATCTTTTAATGGTGATGGTGTCTGGTTTTCCTACTCCTGTAATTACAGAAATGTATTCTGATAAACATTGTTTGTGAAATTATAGTATAATTTTAAGCAATTGTTATATTGTTAAATAACTCTTTTATTGAATTAATTTATAACAAAATACATTGTTAGATTAGAAATCCATGCACATTGATTATGTCTATAAAATTTGAAATTAAATAAAAAAATGTTTGCCATAATCTTTATAGGGGTCATTTTTTTTTATATGGTCTGTATTAGTAAAATTTACCATAGAATGAGTTTGTTTGGTTATTTACATGTATATGGGTGTGAAATTCTACCAATGGCAGGATTTCAAAAAAAATTATAATTTTTTTAAAATTAACTTGTCGTTATCCATCAATCATATTTAATAAAATATAATTTTTTTCAAATGAAATCTCCAATGGCAAGATTTCATTAATAAAATATTAATTTTTAAAAAATAAAGCAATCAGAATTTCTAAGAAAATAATTGTTTAATATAAAAGTTGATTAGCGAAAACTTGCTATTGGTAAGTTTTGGAGTGTTGTCTTATTGCATTACGTCAGAAGGAGAATCTACTTTGTGCAGATGAAACCCGCCAATGGCGGGATTTGGCAATAGACCACAATGGCGTAATTTTTCACTTGATATAATATCTGAAACATTGTTTACTTCACACATCATAAAAAATAATTTCCCTTTTTATAAATATCAAAATCAACGTAATATATGTTTAAAATAAATAAGATAAGAACTACACAATTTAATCCTTACTGATATTTAATTTTTATGAAATATGACATAAATAATCTTTATGATAATAAGTTATTATAATTCAACGGTTAGATCAACACAAATTTTACTTTATAGACTATTATTCAGTTGTGCAACTATACTTAAAATTATTGTAATGTAAGATGATCTAACCCTATATATATTATTATTATTTAACAAAATAATATTAAAGAATTAGGATTTTGTCAGAATTTTTAATTTATGATATTATTTTTTTATATTTTCACTCGTTTTACTTATTTAACCATGATTCACTAGAATAAAAAAAAAACTTATTTAACCATGCTTATTGAATTTTTTGTCATTTTTTTTTATAGTTTTTGACAAAAAATTCAAACCATGCAGCATCACTCATTCATTTATGTTCCTATGGTCGGATTGAAGTGATGACTTGATCAATATAACTTAATTCGGAACCACGAGTGTGGTGTGGTGGAACTCTTCCCTTAACCATATGGTGGGTTGATCTTCATTCATGGAAATGGAGACCATTTGTGCCGTTTGTCTTTGGAGAGCTTGATGAGGGGATTAATTATGGCTACCAATGGTGAATAACTTGATTTCGATGTATGTATATATATATATATATATATATATATATATATATATATATAAAACTTAATTCGGACACCACTTAATCATAACACGGAAAAAAAAATAATCGGTTGACTTTGAGTCTTAATTAATTATAGTTTCATTTAAAATAACAATAAGTTGTAAAATATTACTTCTTTTAGTCCATGAAGTATTTTTAAGAAGGAAGTTCATTTAAATCGTTATTAAGATTAATATACATATGTTCGATTACAAGACTACAACAACTATGCAATTTTCTTGAAAGAATTAAATATAATCTATAATCTATATCAGCTATCAAACACTATCTTGGTGAGCTTTTTATTTGAGGTTTGGTTTGCGAGATTTAAATGATATTACTTTTTGTTTTTTGGTATGTTAGCGTTGGCTTTTTCTTTTTCATGTTTTACTGTCCTGCAATTTTTCTATCCACTCCTTCTATACTGGGTTATCAAAAAGAGAAAAAAATATATACACTAAAACTAGTAACTACTCTTGCCATGTTATGATGAAATGATTTTTTATATTAGTCTTATATATTTTTTTCATTTTTTCCTTAAAATACTTTTTCGTTGACTTACAAAAAAGCACTAAGTCATTATTAAACTATTACTTGCTATTTCTCTTAAAATATAAAATTAATAAAAGCACATATTTAGACATATATAGCATAGCGGGGTAGAGAAGCTCTTTAACAAATTAGTATTATATTATATTCAGACAAAAATCTCTCCCCCCTTCTCCCACCCAAAATTCATATCTTGCGTGGCTCAATTTTTAATAATTTATAGTTATCTATTTTATAAAAATATTCATTAAAATTATTTTTAAAATTTAATAAAATAGCTTTTATAATTGTTATAATTTATTATATTTTGTATTTAAATTTTTCATGCAATGCACAAGTGATACTCTAGTATTTTTTAAGATTCAAATTCATGTCCTCCTTTTAAGGAATTATATTGTTTAACATCTCAATAAATTTTTTATGGATATATTTCTAACATTGCATAAAGTCACAAATCTTAAAATGCAGTAAACATGTGTCATTTTGCAAAAGAAAAATATGCAAAATGATTGTTATAAAACCTTATACGATCATCTGATATAGTGTAGAGTAAATTAATAACTTAACTTTTGAAATCGTTACCTACTAATAAGTTAATCTTAGTTTAATGTATGTACAAATTTGTCTTTAAAATTTCCGAACTATTATTGATTTAGTACTTTTTGGAGTAAAGTGAGATGGAAAGAAAGATACATAATTGTAAGTGAAGAGAACCACTAAGATATGGTTAATAGCGAGGAGGTTAAATAATTTAAATAAAATTATATGTTTAAATTAAATATCAGTACCATCAATATTAAAAAATGGGAAATGAAGAGTAATTTATAATTTAACGTCCTAATCCGCCAATTCTTGTTTTAGTTTTATTGTAAGTAACAAAACTTCCATTACTCTGAATAGATATTTTGTACCCATGCTTTGTTTTCTCCTCCTACAAGTTCCAATATGGGGAAGGGAGTGGGAGCCACCTCATCACCACAAAGCCAAAAGCATTACAATATTTTGGGAATCCTGGATAAGCAATCCAATAAAAATGCCGAGAAAAGAAAGTAAACAAAACAAAACCAAACCCATTTTTGAGTCCTGAGTGGAATGGAATGGAAAAGGAGGAACGGAACGCAAGTGCAGGAATGGCTGCTTTTTCATTCTTTCTCCTCCTCTTCTTTGTTTCTGCGATGCCGCGTCTCGCCGCATTTGCCATGGACCCCACGGAACCTTCCCCCATTCTGCAGTGTGGCCCCCACATACACCTCAGCTTCCACCACTTGCCCAGCGTCTCTGATAACCTCACCTTCGGTCCCATGCGCCTCGTTTCCTCCTTCGTTGGAATGACAGGGATTGCTCAATAATAATTTGGGCCACTAATTAACAATTTTTTATGTCATGGCCCTTACCACGCATAATTGACAGGATTCTTCCCTTTTTCTTTAGTTTTTTTTTTTTGGGGTGGTTATTATATGATTACACTCGACTACCAAATGAATTACGGAAGGGACTCAAATCTCGTGCACGAGGTTTGAATTTGATTTCGAGATTTATATACATGAAAAAATATTATTAGGAAGAGTTTCTATTTAAATGTCTCACTGTATCCCAAAGAATAGTCTCTTAACTATCCGATGAGGAGATATTTTAGAAAATCGAAATAAAATAATATATTATTACACTCGACTTTTTCTGTGGTAGAGGCTTGGAATGATGAGAAACTTGTTGCTGGGTTACGCCACTGTACACCCCAAACAACAATTGTCGTGAGAGAAAACAAAAATGACAATCAAGACATTACCTTAGCTCAGAGAAAAAATTATTAAATTGTGGAAAACATTACTCTTACAATTTTGAGTGACAGAGCATTTGAGGTTACTCCCCTCCCAATAGATTATTGATAAGATGAATTTGATAAGGTGAAGAAAAGTAATAAAATGAAACAAAATATAAGTTTAGTGACTCTTTGATTTTCATAATATTTATAGTTTAAAAGTTATGGAGATTACATTTGTTTTATATGTAATATAATAATTTTAATTAAAGCTCTTTATTTATTTAAAAGCTTGAAAATTTTATTGATTTATTCAAAGGTTTTAATGTGACATAATAAGTTTTAAAAGTAAATATAAGAGTGTTCGTTGGATCAATTGATCCACCAAACTCAAAATTAAAGTTAAATAATTGAAATCAATTGTTGTTGGTTTAAATAATTGCATCTCTTTAAGTTAATATTGATTGATTCGATTATCAAATTAATCATTTTTCAATAATTGAAACTTAAATAGTTAACTTGATATAGGCAAGGTCAGGGGCTACTTAAATGAGATGGGTGATTTATTAGGCTTGTCTATTCCCATCCTTAATGAGCAACATCTAAGAATAGTTCTACAGACATTAAGGGAGAATCAATTGTATGTCAAATTCTCTAAGTATGAATTTTGGCTTGATCAAGTTGCATTCCTTGGACATATAGTCTCAAAGGATGGCATCTTGGTGAATCCAATGAAGGTGGAGACCGTATAACAATGGCATAGACCTTTGATGGTGTCAGAGACCCATAGTTTCTTGGGTTTTGTAGGATACTATCAGAGGTTTGTCAAGGACTTCTTAAGCATTGGCGCCATTGATCAGGTTAACGTAAAAGAATGGCAAGTTTCAGTGGACGAAGGTATGTGAAAAGAGTTTTCAAAAGCTCAATACTTGTTTGACAACAACAATAGTGTTAATGTTGCCATGAGAAACAGGCGGTTTTTTGGTGTTCTGTGACGCTTTAAGAGTCAAGCTCGGCTTTGTCCTTATGCATCATGATTGAGTTTGTGGCTTGTGCATCTCAATAGCTCAAGAGGCATGAAAAGCACTATCCTACACATGATCTTGAGATGGCGGCAATGATTTTTGTTCTGAAAATTTGAAAGCACTAGTATGAAGAGACTTGTGAGATCGTCATGGATCACAAGAGCTTGAAGTACATTTTTCATTAGAAGACCTAAATTTGAGGGTGTATATGGATACAATTGCTAAAGGACTATGATTGAATGATCTCCTATCATCCAGGCAAGGCAAATGTGGTAGCAAATACATTGAATAGGAAGTCTGTGGGTAGTTTGGTGCCTATAGCTCGAATGAAGTAGTCATTGATTGAAGATATACACAAGATAAAAGCAGTGGGAGTTTACTTTGGCATAAGTGAGATGGGAGTCTTTTTATCTCACATTAGGGCCCAGTCAACCTTGTTGGAGTAAGAAAGGATTCCAAGCAAGTGAAGTTGGTAAAGGATGTTTGCAAGGGAGAATACATAGTTCTCAATTGATGTAAAGGATGTATTGTATTTTGGTGACCGTTTGTGTGCGCCCAAGGTGGATGAGTTGAGGAGAAAAATTATGGAAAACTCGCATAGTGAACCTACTCAGGATATCCAAGATCGGCTAAGATATACCAAGATCTACAGTAGTTGTTCTAGTGGGAAGGCATGAAAAGGGATACAATGACTTTGTGGCTTGGTGTTTGGTGTGTCAGCAATTCAATGATAAATACCAAAGGTCTACAAGGTTACTCTAGCAAATAGACATTCTAGAGTGGAAGTAAGAGAGGAAAATCATGGACATTGTGGTCGGGTTACCTTGAACCACCAAGGGTTTTGGCTTCATATGAGTGATAGTAGACAATGACAAAGTCTGCACACTTTCTACTAGTGAATACCACTTTCAATGTAGCCTAATATGGCTAGTTGTACATTGATGAGATAGTGAGACTTTATGGCATGCTAGTGTCGATCATATCAAACAAAGGGTCCAAATTCAAATCACGATTTTGAAGTGCATTTCAAGAAGCCCATGGGACGCGTGTAGACTTGACCACATCCTTCCACCCCCCAGATAGATTGTCAGTTGGAAAGGATAATTCATACCTTAGAAGACATGTTTAGAGCATGCATTTTGGATTTTGGTGGGAGTTGATGTGACCAATTGTCATTAATAAAGTTCTCATATAATAATAGCTGAGGTGAGTATCCATGTGGCACGATTCAAAGCTTTGTATAGGAGATGCTACAGGTGTTCTATTGGATAGTTTGAGCTTGGGGAAGCTAAGTTGCTAGGCCCAGATCTTGTTTAAGAAATAATAGAGAAAGTTCACTTGATCATAGAACTTTTTCTAGCATAGTCCAGACAAAGTCCTACGCAAGCAACCATCCATGAGACATGGAGTTTGCAATTAAATACCATGTGTTTCTGCGGTTGTTTCCCATGAAAGGAATAGTGAGGTTTGATAAGTAGGAAAGCTAAACGCTCTTTATATAAACCTTTTGAGATTCTTAAAAAGTGGGAGTGGTAGCCTATAGATTGGCACTGCCTCTATCTTCATCAACTATACATCTATTTTTTCATGTCAGCATGCTTGGAAAGTATATGTCTAATCAGTCTCATGTGCTCACACCACAAGTGGTCTAAGTTGACGAGTTTGTCATATAAAGAAGAACTAGTTGTCATCGTGGATAGGCATATCAAGAAGTTTCGCTTGAAGGAGATGGCCTCGGTGAAAGACATTTAGAGGAACTATTCTAGAAAGAAAGCGACTTGGAAAGCGGACAATGTTATAAGGATCAAGTACCCTTACCTCTTTGAGCCTTAAGGTATGTAAGTTTAGATTTGGGGACCAAATCTCTTTTAAAGGGTGGAATATGTGATGCTTTAGATCCGCATGTCCTTAGTTAAGTCTAATAAAATCTTAAAGTACTTTGGAACTCGCCTCATGGTAGACAAGCCCCCTTGATGTAGAAGTACACATTTTATGTAGACAGACTCATTAAACAAGTCTCTCACATGCTATAGCAAGTGTAACTGGCCCGTTTTATGTGTTGCCAGTCGGACTTGTTATAGCGAGCCCCGATGATAGCAACACCCTTGAAATGACATTGTTTCATTCAAATGACACCCTACCCTATAAATATACTCAATACCCAGCCAAAACACCCTACATATGAAGCCTAAACCCTCTTTAAGCCTCGTCCTTCCCTTTTTTTTTTCCTTTCAAATCCCAACTTGCTCCACTCCTCCATGATCCTAGGTAAGAGATTTATGGTGTTTTTGTCATGTTTTCTATGTTCTCTCAAGTTTATGAGTTAGGGATCTCTATGCATGAATTTATCTTGTTTTTCCTACTATCCAAACATCCCTAAATCCGTCCTAGACTATGCTTATGGTTGTTTTAGGATTTTGTTGGTTTAACGGTAGATATTGGTATCATTTCTACTCCTTGAAGCCAAGTTGGTGGCAATACTTCTCATCCGGCCTTCATGGAGAGTGAGTTTAAGCATATGACCTTATTTTTTTTATCATTAAAAGTATTTTTCCTAGCCCTATGATTAATATATGTGAATTTAGAAATTAGGATATGTTATGAACATGGTTTTATAAATTATGCTAAGTTTAGAAACAATGCTCTTTTCAAATTCATCATGAAAAAAAGTGTTTTGGTAAACTTATGGAACTATATTTGATTCTATTGAATGTTTTGAGAAGTTATTATTGATGAAAGGACATATGATTTATCCTCAACATTATGCATACTTATTTGCTATTAAAGTAAAATGTTCATGAAATATTGATTTTTAGAAATATGAATTCCCTAATTATGTATTTTTAGTAAATTGTTTGAGCTAGCATGAATGTTAGCTTAGACAATAACTATAGATAAAGAACAGTGAATTAATAACTATAAGATTGTTAGTCTTGGTACCATGTTCTCAGTTAGAGGCCAATCTCGCCTTTTTCAGAATAGAGAACAAACTTTGTTAGGTGTCCACCTTATGAGATCTTATTAGGTGCCCTTTCAGGTTCAAAGATTGGAGTGTTTATAATTTATTATGCTATATTATCAAAGATTCCTATTTCTCTATGAATTACTACGTTACGTGAATTAATGATGTCATTGGGCATTACATATATAATTATAGAAAATGTTTCCGAATGTTGCATTGTTATTTTGTATCTTTTATTATTGTCCTATGTGAGTTATGAGTGAGAATATGCTCACTGAGTTTGATGACTCACCACTCTTTTTCTCTCCCTTTTCAAATATAGTTAGAGGTCTATATTCCTCTCAAATCTTTCCTCCTAGTGAGACTACAATTGTCCAGTGGTGAGCTTCATTTCAGAGTGAAGCTTAGTTAGATTATGTTTTAGTTTTAAAGTGCTCCAGTACATAACAGGATCCCAGACTATGAATTTATTTTGATATCATGAATTGAAACTATTATGCATTTATGTTTGATGGATTTCATATGATTTATGGAAATGAGAAATTATGATCAAATTATTTTTAAATCATGTTTAAATGAAAATTTATATGACTTTACACATGGCATGCATATTGAAAAGCTTTAGTAGGGATAGTTCCTTATATGCCAGTCATTATTCAAATCGGGTCATGACAAAAAAAAAGATCAAATTATCTAAAATATATTAATTGAATTATAAAATCTTATAATTTATCACTAATTATTTCAAAAAGGTATAACTTTGAAAAAATTGTTTGCCTTTGGGCAAGTAGCATTAGTAGGCTAGGTCAAGTTGAGTCATGAAAACCTCTAGTATTTTTTATTCATATCTATGAGAATAGGAATAAAAAATAATACATGAAAAAGCTAGAAAAAAAAACTATTGTTGGCACCAAATTTCACTAAGTGTCAGGTTGTCAGTTGGCATGCAACTTCGACCAATAGCTAAGGTTAATTAAGGGTTTGGCATGTTATGATTGACAACGTTGTGTGAAATTGGCAAAAGTCTTGATTTGTTAGACAACATGTCAAAACTCAAGGAAGGTCATTTGTGACGAAGCTGGAATACGTGAGTTAGCAAGACAACATTGACAAAGTTTTTATTCAACATTTGACAAGTCGAAGTTGAAGTTTGTCATTTGAGACTTAGAATATTTTGAAATCAAAAGGAGATCAGCAAGACAACTAGAAGCTAATGACAACTAATTCTCATGGTCAAAAGTCGACAAGTCGAACTGGGAGTTTGTCACTTGAAGACTTAAAAAATTTTAAAGGTTCTAGGGGACTATCAGGATGAACCCAAGACAGGCATTTGCCAATTGGCAGTTACTAATGGTTACTAGCAGTTATTGAAAGATACTTACCAAAGACGTGACAAAGTGGTGACAAAGGAAAAACGACAAACTAGAAAACCGTCAAAGCCACGTGGACAACATCTAAAGGCAGCCAGGGACAAGTGTCAAGATCCTAGAGTCTTAGGTTGTCTATAAACACTAATTCTGTACAAATTGTAAAGGGTTAAAATTTTTACTCATACACTCACTCTTACACATCTCCAATGATAAAACAGAGTCCGAGTTCATTTAGTAATTGTTCTTAACCCTTTTCCCTTTCTTAGGATTAATTTGTCTTTAAGTTTGGTCTTTAATTTCTTTACAAGTTCTGTACTCCTTTACATTTGCCAATCAATTTACATTCTACAACTTCTTCTTCTTCTTCTTTAATCTGTCAAACATTACATTCACATAATCACAACACAAATCACGCACATTACATTCCATTCTATCCTCATTTCATAAAAAACAATTTGACACTATTCATTTTGGTGGAGAATCCAAAAGGAGTAGTTTTCGCTCTCAAATTGAGATCTCAAAAAGCAAGGGCTTTCATCATTTGTTGTTGACAATATAAGTGTCAAAATTTTCTATAAATAAATTAGCACGCTTGGTGGGACACACTGGTTGAAATGAATAAAAACGTGTCAAATTAAGAAAAGACAAATTATATGCGCTTGCGTAGTGGCACTATCGTGTCAAACATGTCAAGAGCATTGTCTTCATCAGAGGATGGACGAAATGAGTCAGAGAACAATCCTCCTCATACTTTGGAGCCTGTTTGACTCATATCAGTTAGACAAATGACAATGTACCACAGACAAGTATGAACACCACTGTCGCGACGACATGGCCTCCATATGGTCTTCCTCCAGGTTATGTACCCCCAACGTACATACCATTCCCCTACCAAACGTGGAAATCTGTCAAACTTCGGGAATCCATCAAATGTTGGGAACGGTCGCGGGTTTAATAATATATATCCACATAATCCTCTATTTCAAAGTCAAAATATGCCCTGTGTATCAAATGTGCCTCAATTTGGCATACATTTGCCAGTTTGGTTTTTTTGACTTCAATTGATGGGCCTTTGTGGTTGGAGTAGGGAATTTGTCATCGACAAACCCAACTACCACACGATAGCCAAACACCGATCCAATTTTCCTGAAATTCCTAGAACGAGTATGACAGGAACTTCCACAAACATGGTTGATTCAATGGCTATGTTTTGACAATAAATTGATGAGAGTCATCACAATCTTATCAATATGTTTACTCAACAAATGGATATAGTGTTAACGCCTTTGATTGAAGCAAATAACACAAGGTTTGAGCAACTTGCTCGACAAATGGGATGTATAGCTCAAACCATTACTTTAGATGACAATCCAAATGATCTCCAAATGAAAATGACAATGTTGACCCAATTGTCAATCTAGTCCGTCGAGGACACAATGCTGACAACGAAGTTCAAAGGGTTCAACAACAAAATGTAGGGGCATCATGCAATCCAAATTCAAAATATTCAACAAAATCAAAATATCACGCGTTGTCAAAACTATCTTGAAGAGATTCAACTTTAATGTTGACTTTGCCAACCAAACTTTTTTTGTATCTACATTTCCAGATTAAATTCAAAGGCCGAGGTGCCTGGGGTTGGAAGATTCCCAAGTCCTTGACAAAATTCTCTAGTGAGAATGAGGAGTTGATAGTTTAGCATATTGCTTGATATACTATAGAAATAGGGGAGATGACATCAAATGAACACTTAAAAATGCATTTTTTCCCTTCTTCTTTAACAAAAATGCTTTCATATGGTTTTCAAATCTAAGGCCCAATTCTATTTTAACATGGGCCTAGAAGCAGTTTCATAATCATTTTTAGAGGTGAGATGAAGGTCAGCCTAATGACTTGTTTACTATTCGATGTTTCTTGAAGGGAAACTGTCGATGATTATTTGGCCAGTTTTAGGATGCAAGGAATCAAACCTTGTGATAGAGTCTGAAGTTGTCAAAATGGCCATTAATGGTCTTCACTATGATATAAGAAAGAAACTCATTAATTTGCAATTCATAGATCTTAGCCAATTGGGAAAAAGTGCGTCAAATAGAACAATTACAAAGAGAGAATGAGAAAGAAAACACTTCTCATAAAAATGTGGCTTATGTCGAAGTTGACTAGTCTGATAATGAGGTCGAAGGTAGTGGTGACGAAGTTAATGTGGCCGAATTAAAATTGGAAGTAACATATGTTTGTCAGTCCCTAAGGTCTGCTAGAAATAAAGAGAAAATGCCGTCGTTGAAAACTTATTCTTTTGACATTACTAAGGTAGATAAAATATTTGATGTACTTTTAAAAAATAAACAAATTGTTCTTCCAGAAGGAAAGAAAATTCCTTCAATATCAAAGTTGAAGTGGCAAAAGTTTTGTAAATTTCATCAATCGACTAGACATGCTACTAATAGTTGTGTTCGTTTTAGGGATTTGATCTAGAAAGCAATCGATGAAGGGCGTTTTACATTTGAAGGAAAGAAAAGCCCATGAAAGTGGACACTGACCCTTTTCAAGTTAATTCAAGCTTCGTCGAACGGCCTTTATGGATATTAACATCACTGGATTGGGAATGTCAAACCATGAAGCCGAAAGGAAGTTTCGACGTGATTATGAGCTCAACTTCTTTGAAGCTATCAAACAAATAATATATCCAAAAGGGGAAGATCTTTTGAAATTTCTGATTAAGCAAAAGAATAATGATCGAGATGTTTCTCTGTGTCCAAGATGCAGTGCTGTTTTTGATCGAACTGTAGATGCGACATATGAGAAGCAAAAGATTACAAAGCTAATTATTGGGAAAGAGAAGGAAAACTTGGAACTGAAAAGAAAAGTGGCAGGTAATTCAAAATTTGATTTTGGTCCTTTTGATCCTAAGTTTCTTAAACTTGGAACAGGACAAGTCAATCAGAAGATGAAGACTGTTGTGATGATGGATGGCAAGCCCAACAACATGTCGAGTCAAACTCAAGTTTTCCTGCTAGAGTTGTTCAGAATCAATGAGTTAAGAATGTCCATCATGTTGACGAGGCTTCATCTTCAAGGAAAAAAAGAAGGCCAAGAAGGAGGTATAACCAAGGACGAAGGATGAATTTGAATCCTTAAGTCTGGAAGAGAGTTGACAAAAAGAAAGGTGAAGTCAAGCCAGTTTCAAGTGAGTAAGCCCAAATCTCCTAATGGCAAAGGCTTTGTTCCTTTGAAAGATGTCATGCAAGTCCAAAAGGCCAAGTTGTCAAACCTTGAGTACCAAATGTCCAAGGTCACTGAGAAACAGCTGACACAAGAAGTGCCAACTATTAGAAGCTGGTCAAAATGACAAAATAGTGCTAGAATACCACCCACTATCAAAGGCTAATCAAAATGACAAAGTAGTGCCAGAGTATCATCCTTAGACTGAGGATGACTGCTGACAAACAACTTCGAGAAGGTTTTGATGACGATTTCCATGCCATTTTCAACACAAATTTAGTAGGAGTAGTCTTGTCTTACATGCAGAATATGCTGTGGAAGGAGCTTATGCTAAGATGGAAGATGACTGTGAAGATGTTATTATAGGAGATGAATGTGTCTTTGTTTGTGAAGATTTTTGCAGTGATAGGACTTTTGAAAAGCCTGATAAAGTAACTAAGGCACACTTGAGGCCACTACACATCAAAGCAATAATTGAAGGAAAATTGGTCAATAGGGTGTTGGTCGACGGTGGAGCGTTTCAATCTAATGCCAGAAAGCATGCTGACAAAGTTTGGCAAGAATGTCAAAGACTTGGTGAAGACCAATGTTGCTTTGACTGATTACAATGGCAAGCAAATCGTCTGCTACCAAAGGTGTGTCGGTTTTGAATGTCAAGGTTAGAAGTGTTAGACGCAAGACAATGTTTGTCGTGGTTCCATAAAAAATGAGCTATAATGTCTTACTTGGATGAGATTGGATCCATGGAGTTAGAGCATTACCGTCGACATTACATCAAAAGCTCATACTCTAGAATCAAGAAGGAAGCATCGAAGAAGTGGGAGCTGATGTCAACTTTTGCTATGTTAAACAACTCCATATGGACTTCAAGATTTACAACAAGAAGATCAAGTCCCTGGAAGTCGAAAGTGAATTCGACCTAGAGAAGATTGACAAGTGTATCATTGGTAATGAAGGCTTGAACCTGATACCCAGGATTGGGTAAAACGGTCCCAGAAATAAATTAGTTGATGGATTTGTTGAGCTAAATTGCTCATTTGTCGGCCTACATGGTCGAACAATTTACATGCACTACTGATAGTGCATTATTAGATTGTATTTATGATTTTGAACCTTTAGAATTTGAGAATACTATTGTTTTATCTAACAATCTTAGAAGTAGAAATGAAAGCTGTGAAGTGCAGGACCCTCTTAAGAAATCAACTTAGGCGCTGGTGGAGACAAGACCAACTTAGATTAGCCAATTGTTGCCAAAGGATTTCAAAGAAGAGTCAATCGAATTGCTTAAAGAATACAGGACTTTGCATGGGAATATGATGAAATACTTGGACTCAACCGTCAACTCGTCGAGCATAAATTACCCCTAAAGCCCAACAGTCGACCTGTCAAACAAGCACCTAGATGATTTGTACTAGAGGTAATAACCAATATCAAAGAAGAAATCGAGAGGTTGCTTAAAGTGAAGTTCATTTGAACAGCTAGGTATGTCGATTAGGTTTCTAATATCATTCCTATTATAAAAATAAATGGCAAATTAAGGGTATGCATATAATTTTGAGATCTAAAAGATGAATATCATATGCCTTGAGAGATGTTAGTCGATGCTCCAAGTTAGCAATGAGGTACTTAGTTTTATGGATGGATATTCTGGTTATAATCAAATTTTTAGTGCTGAAAAGGATGTCGAGGACATCATTTAGATGTCCTGGCGCCTTAGGCACCTATGAATGGGTAGTCATGCCTTTTAGACTCAAAAATGCTAGAGCGATATATCAAAAAGCCATGAATACCATCTTTCATGAGTTTATTGGCAATTTCATAGAGGTTTATATAGATGATGTGGTTGTCAAGTCTAACAACAGAAGACACATCTTGAGAATTTAAGGAAAGCCTTCGACAAGATGAGAAAGAATGATTTAAAAATGAACCATTTGAAATGTGCTTTTAGTGTGACTGTAGGAAACTTTCTAAGGTTCCTGGTCCAAAGAAAGGAATTGCCATTGACTAAAATAAAGCCAAGGCAATAATGGAAGCTTCGCCCTTGAGGAACAAAAAGCAATTACAATCTTTTCTAGGGAAAGTGAACTTCATGCAACGTTTTATTGCTAATTTTTCTGGCAAGATAAGGATCTTTGCATCATTGCTCAAGCTCAAGAAAGAGGAAGACTTTGTTGGACAAGAGACTATCAAAAGGTTTTCGACATCATCAAGTAATGCTTGACAAACACCCCTATGATGACATCGCCTAAGCCTAGCAAACCTGTCAAACTCTATATTGCTACCTCCCAAGCAACCATTGGAAGTATGTTGGCACAAGAAGATGACAATGGCAACAAGTGAGTTGTATATAATCTTAGTAGGGTATTGACAATGTCAAGTCTAGATATAGTCCTCTAGAAAAATTATGCTTGTCATTTTACTTTGCTTGCACTAAACTCAAGTGTTATTTAATTTCAAGAAAGGCCCATGTAATTTTAAAAGCTGATGTAATAAAATATACATTGTCCTATCCCATTTTGCATGGTTGAATTGGTAAATGGATGTTAGGTTTGACTGAGTTCACAATTAAATATATACCAACCAAAGCGTTAAAGGACAAATATTGGCTGATTTCCTCGTTGACCATCCTTGTGATGAGTTAGACGAGTCAATGGTAAATTATGTGGGCATAACTCCTTGGAAGCTATGCTTTGACGATTCAAAACATTGTCAAGGTGCAGGGGCTGGGTAATGTTGATCTCCCAGATCACATTCCCACTAAGTTCATGTTCAAACTTAAATTCCCATGTTCAAATAATGAAGTCAAATATGAAGCCTTGATTATTGGGCTCGATATGCTATTGACTAAAGGAGTGAGAAATGTCAAAGTCATTGGTGACTCACAGTTAGTCAAAAAATAGTTGTCGAGGGAATTTAGATGTGTTAGTGAAAATTTGTTTAAGTACTTTGCAACGCTGCAAGATTACTATATGAATTCGACACTGTCACACTTTGACATGTATCTTGGAACTTGAATTCAGAAGCAAATGAGCTTGCTCAAATAACTTCAAGCCAGCATTAGAATTACATGCCATTGTCAAACCATGGCCATTTATAGGTTAGGCAATAAACTTATTGGTCAAATTTACCCTCCTTCGTCGAAAAGCCATAATTTTATTTTAGTGGCTGTTGACTATTTTACAAAATGGGTAAAGTTTTTAAAGGATGTAACCCATAATGAAATAATTGATTTTATTGAAGAAAGAATCATTTATCGTTTTGGGATCCCTGAAACTCTGAACACAGACCAAGGAACAATGTTCACAAGTCGAAGAGTGCTTGATTATGCTAGTACGAGATCAATTAAAATGATTACTTTAACTCCTTATTATGCGCAAGCTAACGGTCAAGTTGAAGCCGTGAATAAAATATTATTGCTTTGATTAAAAGGCATATAGGTTGGCAACCTCATAATTGGCATAATACACTTAAACAAATTTTGTAGGCGTATTGCAATTCACCCAAGGGTTCAACAGGAACCACTCCTTACAAACTTAGCTATGGACATGATGCAATTCTGCCTATCAAAATTAAATTACAGTCCATAAGAATGTTGAAACAAGATGAATTACCCATTGACGATTATTGGAATTCTTTGTATGACGAGTTGAATGACTTTGAACAAGAGCGACTTGTTGCATTAGAAAATATGATGCGACAAAAAGAAATTATGGCAAAATATTATAATCGTCATGTGAAAAACAAAGTCTTCGACACTAGGGATTTAGTTTGGAAAGTCATATTACCTTTTGAGAAGAAATCAAGAATATTTGGCAAATGGTCCCCAAATTGGGAAAGACCATTTCGAATTGACAAAACATTTTCTAGTAATGCTTACATTCTAGTTGATGTTAATAGCAGACAAAAATTAGCATTGATCAACGACAAATACTTGAAAGCATATAAACCAGTAATGTACCAAGTCAAAGTAAACAATTGACAATGCACGCAAATATAGGCTGACAATATTGGAGTAATTGAAGAGACATGGGCAATTGTTGAAACTCGACCAAATGAGCTTTTCTAAAAAAAAAATATAAAGCAAACTTGACCAAGCGAAGTATTTGTCAATGAACACAAAATAAATTGTTTAAGCTTGATCAATCGAGCATTCACCAAAGCAGAAAATAAAACTCGACCAAGCGAGTAATTGTCAAATTTATAGGAGAAAATAAAGTTTGACGTCGCAAGCAGACACGAAATAAAATCATACTAAGGCAAAAAGCTATGAAATTTCAATTTCAAATCTTGTTGGAGCTGGATAGCCGTCTTTGCTCGACTCAGCCTTTTCAAAAGCTTAATTGGCTCTTCAAGTTGCTTGTTGGTAGTTTCCTTTTCTTTTGACAGTTTCTTAACCTTCTTGTCAAATCTGCTTATATGTTGTTGCCCTTCTCTCAGGAATTTAGTGAGGTTCTCTTTTTTGGTCGATAGCTCTTAGATTTGAGTCTAGAGGTTTTGAATTTCCTCGACCAAAGCATGTTCTTGAGCCTCACCTTGTTGAAGATTGTCAACAATTTTAGCTTTTTGGTCACTGGTCTTTTTAATATTTTCGTGGACCAAGTTGATAGTCTCCAAGCTTTCTGCCTTTGTCTAAAGGCAATCTGCAGCATAGTAAAGGAATCAAAGGATTGTGTAACAAAGTTTCGCAGAGAGCTTACTAAAT
Organism: Dalbergia oliveri; assembly: GCA_030441495.1. Lineage (NCBI taxonomy): Eukaryota > Viridiplantae > Streptophyta > Magnoliopsida > Fabales > Fabaceae > Dalbergia > Dalbergia oliveri. The sequence continues at coordinate 33,809,414 of JAMLFY010000001.1, read as the reverse complement.
GTTGGTGTTGGTCCGACAAATTGACTTGGGATAAAAAAGTGGCCTCAATTAGCTTTTGCTTTAGATCGCCATCGGAGATCAAGGCCTCAAAAGGATGATTGAGTAGCTTCAAGATGGTGGAAAGTTGATCGACTGGAAGGTCAAACATGTGAGGAGCATTAGAAGTTGGAGTTGTACTTTTCAACATCTAAGCAGGAGTGGTGGTGTTTTTGACACTCCTGGCCTCAAAGCATAAGGGGTATCTTTGACGATGATGACATCAGATAAGGCTTGATTTAATGTATTAAGGAATCCCATGTCGAATTCTTCATCGTCATCATCATCTTCCTTGTCTTGAATTGGAGAAGGTGAATGATGGTGATAGGCACAATGGTCTGGATAGTGACTACCTCAACAAAGGTTTTGACGGGAATAAAGTCGACATTGGTTCATGACTGGCTAGACGTTCGACGGAAGAAGGACTGGCAATGTCATCAACAACATAGTCTTCCACTAACAAACCTCCTTTTATCCATCATAGCCTCATCCATTGTGTCGACAGGATTGATTGTTGTATCCTATTCGAAACGGGCACGCTACCAAGACAAGACAAATTGGTACTAGATATTTGATAGTATATTACATTGACAACAATGTAATTTGAGGAAAAATGCTTATGATGGTTGGAAAAGTTTGATGAATTGCCTTCTTCATCATCGCCAATATCGACCATATCACAATTACCCTTGATCGGAGAAGATTCTCCTGTTGAGCAATTGACTGAACATGTTTGACATGGGATTAGCAAATAGAAAATATGTCGTCACATTCTTTATTGAATAAAAAAAAGATCTTACTTTGTTAGACAAAATATGTGAAGGCGTTGATGATCGAGAGTAAGAAGGGAGGACAGTTTGAACACCTTTGAAGACTTTGGAGCCTTAGTCAGCTTTCCAGCCTTAGTTGAAGCTTCTGCCTTAGTCGAAGTATCTTTTGTCTTAGGTTTCTTGACCTTTAGGACGTCGCTTTCTGTTTGTGACCTTGACCATCTGCTTCATCTTCACCTGGAAGGAAAGAAAAATGGAACTAGCAAATTAGAAAAGTAAGAAAGTAAAGTCATGATAATGGATATAAGGTTATTACCTTGATCTGCCTCGACTTCAAGTTCCTATTGCAAAGCACCAGAAGAGTTAGTCATAATGCGCTTTTCGATCGTTTCTAAATCAACATGAAGAGAGCCATAATAGTTATGGCACCAATTGACAAATGATATACTTGGAAGGAAAGTAGGCTCTATGGCCATTGGGGAATAAACGTCTCTCCTTGATTCATTATCTCAACCAGGAGTTTAGGTCTTTGAGGGATGAAACTTCGGAGTAGCAAAGCTATTCCTTAGGATCGAGTGTTAGTGGCGTTGGTATTGCTTGTAAAAAATCGAATTGTCATACCATGAAGTTAGGGGCGTGGAGAATGATGCCTAAGGCATTTGACCCTGGCAAACTAGGGGGAATAACTTGGGTACACAAAAAATTTGACCAAATGGGTTCACTACAATTTTGTCCTACCTCTGTGTCTCGAATGATCCTGTGAGTGAATCATGGTGAACCAAGACGCCACTCGACAAAGGGAGTTAGATTCATTTGGTCAATCCGACAAAGAAAGTTTCATGGAAATGTTGAAAGAAATTCCAGAACTCATCAAAAGGTTTGGAATCCTTGGGCTTGATGTGGGATAAAAAACATAGTTGAAGCCCTCCAACCTCGATGAATGATGGCTAGTGGAGAATAACTCAACTAAGGCTTGAAAATAGCATCTAGCCAGAGTTAAAGCAACCATATTGGGCCCCAAGGTTGAGTGACTCGTTGTTACCTATCTTGGTAACGAAGTAATGAAGTTCGTCATAAAGATGTGCCAGAAGTAGTTTGGCAAGACAAAGCTTGTTGCCTTGGTGTAGTGGCATGGCCAAAGGAAGGTACATAGCTTGCATTTTTACACTTCGGGAACATAAGACAATTGAATTTAACTAATAGTAAAGAAGGCGACATGCTCACTATCACTCAGGACCACTCCCTTTGTTGTTTTCGACAAAAGTAGTATAAGACATGTCAGACAAGTCTAAAGCATATTTGGAAGGGTCTCGAGGTTCCATATGGGCCAGAATGTCAACCTTGAAGGTCGAAGACCTATTATCACAGCTACTTCAAAGAAGGTTGGACCAATCATACCACAAGGAAGTTGAAAAGAATTTGTGGTTGAATTCTAGAAGTAGATAATGGACCTTAACATGCTGCGTTAAATTGATTGGGTACTTGGCCAATTGGAGGATGTCAAAAATACCTATAAGCCTCCAAGCAGTGGCCTTGCTTCCATTCTTTCGAACAATTGAAGAAATGGCTTGGATTTCTTAGGTAGGTTTCAAAACAACCTAGACTTAGAACTGAAATATCTACAATGGAGTTCAGGTGGCTAGCCAAAATCTCTTGTGGCTTGGAGGAGAGGTAATGAGTACCTACTTTATTGGCTTGCCCATGGGTTAGTCAGGACCAACGTAAGCATGAATATTAGGACCTATTGAGAAAGGAAGTAGTACTTGAGAAGTGAGCTTCGAGGAATTCTTCATCAAGCCCCATCGCGGAACCATCCTTGGGCTCAATGATAGGTTCTTGGAATGAAGCCACCAAGTGGGAGTTCTTAGGATCGTTAGGAGATGACCTTGTAGAAGCATGCCTTTAGAAGAGGTGGTTTTGGATTGGGAAGCCATGAGGAAAAGAAAAGAAGAAAAAAAACTTAGAAAATAGGAAGAAGATGAAGAGTTTTGAGAGTTTTAGAGAAGAAGTAGAAAATGAACATTTACGGTTCTAGAGCTTAGGCGTGAGAAAGTATGATAATGAAATATTTATAGCTCTGTCAATAGGCCATAATGTGAAACTGGTGAGCCTAAGAAAGTGGAACCATGACGAAACGTGATCGGATTAGTGTGACAATTTCGATTAACATGCGGCATTAATGGAAACTAAAGGGATTATCATTTATCTTTTAGGGTGTTAATATTTCAAATTTAAAAATTACAACTCCCAACTTCTCATTGACAGAGTTGCCCTTCAAAGTAGGAGTTATGGGGGCCATCATGTTGGCAACAAATTTCACTAAGTATCTGTTGTCAACTCCATTTGACTTCAACCAACAGCTTTGGTCAATTAAGGGTTTGGCATGTTAGGATTGACAAAGTTGTGTGAAATTGGTAGAAGTCTCTTTTGTCAGACAACATGTCGAAACTCAAGAAAGGCCATTTATGATGAAGCTGAATACACGAGTTGGCAAGACAACATTGACAAAGTTTTTATTTGATGTTTGACAAGTAGAAGTTAAAGTTTGTCATTTGAGACTTAGAAGATTTTGAGATCAAAGGGAAATCAGTAAGACAACTAGAAGCTAATGACAATTAATTCTCATACTCGAAGTTTGACAAGTCGAACTGGGAGTTTGTCACTTGAAGACTTAGAAAATTTTGAAGGTCCTCAGATTTAGTATGACCCCAAGACAAGCATTTGTCAATTGACGGTTACTCAGGTTATTGAGATGCTTATCAAAGACGTGACAAAGTGGTGACAAAGAACGAATGACAAACTAGAAAACCATCAAAGCCACGTGGACAACATCTAAAGGCAACCAGGGACAAATGTTAAGATCCTAGAGTCTTAGGTTGTCTATGAAGACTAATTCTATACAAATTGTAAAGGGTTGGAATTTTTACTCATACACTCACTCTTACACATCTTCAATGACATGACAGAGTCATGAGTTCACTGAGTAATTAATCTTAAACCATTTTCCTGCTTCTTAGGATTAATTTGTCATTAAGTTCTGTCTTTAATTTCTTTACAAGTTTTGTACTCATTTACATTTGTCAATCAATTTACATTCTGCAACTTCTTCTTCCTCTCTTTTTTAATTTGTCAACTATTACGTTCGCACAATCACAACACAAATCACGCACATTACATTCCATTCCATCCTTATTTCATAAAAAATAGTTTGACACTCGATTCTTTTTTGTGAAGAACCCAAGAGGAGTAGCTTTCGCTCCGAATCGAGATCTTGCAAAGTAAAGGCTATCATCCAAACTTCTAAGTTTGTCGATGTCACGCCCGATCTGGCATGTGAGGCACGTGAGAAATCCTATTCTCGCATCAGCCTCGGGACCCATTCTGCCTCTTTATGCATGCTCTGTTCTCGAAATCCATGAAACATAGAAAACTTGTCTTTTCTACATGAAAAACACTTTTTCTCTAGAATCAAAATAATCGTGTCTGAAAACTCATGCTTTGTTCATAAAAGTCTATTTAAAGCATAATTTCACTTTCTCTAGGTAAATTGTTTATTCTCTGAAATCAAAATAATCATGTCTAAAGTCTCATAATGTCCTTTCAGGACAAAATCATTCATATCATCGAAATAATAGTGAAATACACTTTAAAGTTTTATCATGATATGAATGTAACAACCCATACCCTAGGTCCGAAGCCCTGCTTACTAGAGCACTCTAGACAGAATCGAAATGCTTCACTTTGGTGAAACTTGCCAATTAGCATTGTCTGCGGCTATGTAGAATTTACTGTCTTGTTTTTATTCTAAATGAGAGAAATGAGAGGGTGAGTTTTGATACCAAAACTCAGGTAAGCCCTCACCTGAAACCCCCTTCATGGGACATCAAAGGGCAATAGATAAAACAAATCATAATAATATTAAAAGTACTTGAAAATCTTATGCAATTACATGTCTCTATATAAATATATTTCCAAATCATCATTTCTGAAATCAATAAAAGCAATTCCTTTAATTCATTCTCATTTTGAAATCATATAACTTTAAAACCATAAACTCTTTCATACCTTCTAATCATTACTTTATCAATTCAAAAGTCATTTCATTAACTAATTTTCATACCTAGTATAAATTAAACTCATAATAACATAGCTTCTAAAGAAATAGTAATGTATAGTCTGAAATATCATGACAATAAATAACAACAAAAAAGTGGGTGATTCTCATGAACAAGAATCCCTAACTGAGCTTTTAATGGTTCCTCGTGAACCATGCCCCTCGTGGGCTTGTTTATTCTCTGGATGGATTGCCCCTCGTGGGCTTATAATTCTCTTAGAACTAAATCTCTATAACTCTAAGCTTTACCTTAGCATAACTGGACTATGAAACCATACTCGTGATTCAAGTCCACATAATATATATCCACCAACTGTTCTAGTTACATGAAGATTTATGCTCTAAAATCCTTTTATGTCTAAATCTCTATAACATTTCTTATTAGCAATAAACTTGGTATATTCTAAAACTTGAGCCCATTCAATTCTAAAAGTCTACCTTTGCGTCGCTGTGCTGGAACCATGTCCAAGGAATCACCCTTGTGAACATTGAGATTCCAAACCTCCACAGATGTAGGCCAAGTTTCTGAATCTCATGGGAACTCATGCTCTAAAACTCTTTTATTGATTATTATAAACATCATTCAATGATCAAAACTCTTTAAATTCAAACTATTAACTTGTTAAACATAGTTCCAACCATAAACTAGGAAAACTCAAAATCATATTCTGAAATTATAGAGTCTAAACCATCATTTCAGTCCTTTCCTAAACCTCGTATCTAGGTATAAAACCATAGCATAAACATAAACCAGTTCTAGAATCTAGGAAAACAATCATAAAATCCTCTAATTGTTACACATATATTCAATTCTACATAGAATCAGTTCAACAACCATGGTCCCATGAGTTTTGTCTAAAACATGTTTCATGCCTTAAAACCAGGAGTTCAAAACATAGAATCGTATAGTAGTTCTCTAAATCAAGCAGTGAATCATAGTTTTCATGAAAATAACTCTAATGCATAACATAGAAGTCACAAATGTGAACCCACTCACCTGGAGGGGTAGAAAAGGCAAAAACCACCCTAACAGACCTCCTGGGAGGTGAGAATGATGCCTCTATCTGTCATGGAAGCGCGGAACTCTAGATTAACCTCTAAAACCACAAGAACCCTTTTCTAACAAGGTGGAAAGCTTCTCTCCCTTGAGAAGCTTGGGAACCACCCATAACCCAAGAGAACTTGGAGAAAATGAGGCAAAATCAAGAGAACAACATACCTTTAAGCTTTAGGATGACAGATTCATAATTAAACTTGAAGAAATGGAAGAAAATGGAGTTTGGAAGGTGAAAATGGGTTGGAACTGATTTTCACGTGAGGGAGAGGAGAGGACCGTCTTGAGGTGTTCTGGACCCCAAAATGGGGTTTTTATGCTCTCTAGACTGCTAGGCGGTTATATGACCGCCTGGGTGGTCTCCAGAAGCTCTCCAAAAGCTTCAACACGACTATGCACTCTTTACCGCCTGGGAGGTCAAATGACCGCCTGGGTGGTCTCCAGAAGCTTTAGACACCGACTTTGCTCTCTGACCGCCTGGGAGGTCATATGACCGCCTAGGCAGTTCAAAGCTCCAAACAGGACTTCACTTCTGTTAACCACCTGGCGGTCTAGGTCCAGAGACTCTAATCCTGGTATGTATTGGATTTACTATCCCACTACTCACTTATTTTAAGTTAATCAACTTTAAAACATAAATGTAAATAAGGAAATACCTCCTATTTGGATTCAAATAAAATATTAGAAAAATCAAAATCCTAACCAATCAAAATCTAACTTTTGGGTTTTTGTTCAAATTCGAAAAATCTTACGACTTCGTAAACTTGTAAGCTAAAAACGGAATACTTAAAGGTTTCATAAAATTCGTTAAAAATCACTCTTCAACTCATCTTTCTCTAGGGAACAATTACCGAGACTTTTGGTCCCAAGAGTATAACTCTATCACATAGCCCTCCAAGGGCATGTAGGGTCCAGACTTAGTGAAATTCAGAACCCAAAACGAGATAGAGGTGATCGGCACCTTTCTTTGTTTGAAAAAATTTTCTAACCTTTTTATTTAAAACCGGGTAAGTTCTATCTACACCTGGTTTAGAGCAATTTTGCATCCCGCCTAAGAAGATTGTCAATTATTTGTTATTGACAATATAAGTGTCAAAATTTGCTATAAACAACTACTCATCTTAAAATGGTACATCATTTGATTATGAGCAAATTACATTCATCTCCCCCAAAAATTTTCAAAATGCAACTCAGCTTCCCTCTAATTATCCAAGCTATACTCATTTTCCTTGATAACATCCAAATTTAACACAGTTAAGTGACAAACCTTATTTTTCGTATATGCCCTTACCATACCCATCAAAGACCTACTCCATCAGTATGTCCATAAAGAGTGTATTATTCTCAAAGAAAATGGTGGGTTTCAACAGGAAAGGAGTGCAAATTAAAATCTTCTATTTGTTAAAAGGGAAATTGGGACTAATACTCAGTAGGAAGACCAAGGCTTTGGTTTCAATAAAAATGGGCATCATAAAGATGTTATTGTTGACTACAAGAAAAATGAGTTTTTTAACAATTAAAACATTGACAACGTCAATAAAAGTATTATGGAAAAAAGTAATTTTGATATAAAGCGACGTTGAAAATATTTATAAGCTTTTATTGACATTTAGTAAAATTTTATAAGTATTTTCAATGATCACTTTATATCAAAATTACTTTCTTGACAATATTTTTATTGACAAAATGTTGACAATACTCATTTTTCTTATAGTGTGTTCGGGCATAGAGATCTTATTCCACTTGTACACATAATACATCCCACTTGATTTGTGGTTTTAGGTTATCTTCACGTTATACAGTAATTTTAGAATCGTAGTGGTTCTAAATGATCACCAATGAAGGGATTTACTCTCAAATCATAGGTTCTTCCGTAGCGAGACTGGCTCCTCCATCACAACCCCTCCTAATGTCCTCGCATTGGAAATTAAGTAGTCTCGCCTCCAATGTGGAAATAGTTTAGTTTGCTCTTGATATGAGAGAAAATGTGCTCAAATTTTTTTTCAAAAAAGTGTTTTACATATATGCAAAAATGAGTTAACACTTTATTGACTGTTGATACCCACCCTTCGTGAAGATGTCGATGGAGTCAGTCATCAATGGATATGGTAAGGGCATATATGGAAGCATGCTTTGTCACATAATGATGTTAATTTTAGATATCAATAGGGTTAATTTTGGATTTCATCAAGGAAGGTGAGAGTAGGTTAGACAACTAGAGGGGAGTCAGGTTGCATTTTGGCAAAACTCAGAGGAGATAAGTGTAATTTACCCTTTGATTGTTTATATATATCTTTACCATGCACCAAGTCATATTAGCAAAGTAAAAAATTGAAGGTGCTTTCTGCGGTGCCCAAACAAATTTAAGGGAATCGGCACCCTTCCTAATTGGCATTACTAAATATAAGACATGTGTTCATTTTAATGTCATGTCATCATTATTATTCAAATATTATTTACAACCAAAACACAGATTTTTTAACGTTTTCCCTAAATATTATTCAAATTTATAGTTTCAACTTGAAAAAAACCCCTAATCTAATATCCTTACTCTTCATATCTCACTCACATTTCTCCACTATAGTTTTAAGGCTATGTTTGTACTTTGGATTAGTGGTAAGTAGTGGAATGGAGTGGTGTGGAATAAAATGGAGCGGAGAGGAAAGGAGTGGAGTGGCATAATTATTCAACTCCATTGTTTGGATATTTTAATAATGGAATGAGAGAATGATGGTAATTTTATGACTAAAAAATAGAAAAAATAAGATATTCTATCTCATTTAACCCAAATTGCAGGGGAAGGAGGACAATAAAAAATGATGGAGTTGGATGAAATTTATTCTATCCTCCTTCATTCCATTGCACTCATTTTTCAAACATCCAAACAATGGAGCTTTAAGAGCTTCCGTGGCTGCCTTCACTGCATCACAAACCATCAGCCACCGCATAAGTAGCAGCTTCCCAGATCACCCCTCTAAATTGCATACCTCCACCCTTGAACCACCATGCTACAACATACTATTAAGCCGCTTGCCACATCATCATGAAGCGCTATCATTCCATCATCCACGGCTTATTACCACTGCTACACACGACCACCACACTCAATGAAATCATGACTCGTCGTCGAACTATGACAAAGCCCCCTCGCTAGAGAGTAGGTTGATCGCCTAAGAGCTCACCTTGTCGCCGCCGCTATGGCGCTGAACCAAGGTCGCAACTTCATCTTTAGTTTCGATTCCATCCCTAACCCCTTTGTCCTTCCCTTTGTTACTCTAATGTCACAACCATTGAGCTATTCTTAGTAGTATTTTTTTAATATTTTATATACTTTTATTTGGTCAAATTTTCCTTTTCCCTCATGGAGGTGTGGGCTCTATTTTTGTTGAAGATCTAAAGTCAAGAGTTATGTAGTTGCGAGGTGTAATGCCCTCGGTCCAATGTCCCAGGCCCGATCTGACACAACCTTTTTAGTGCCCAAGAACCCGGTACCTAGGGAACCATGCTGATGATGAAGTCTGAATTATGCGGAATAGGTTCATTACAGCGAGAAACTTTGTTGGGAACAAGCAAGCCTGCCCATCCCTTTTGTGCCAAACTCTCGCTGAGCTCTGTATACTAGCTACAGTGAGTGAGGATTCCTGAGGCTTACTACAGTGAGCTTTACTCGTTGGAGCGAGCACCTAATGTCATACTACCAAAACAACACAATTTCGATTAGTGATCCCCCACCTCTATATAAACACCCTTCCACGATTAGAAACCCAAACCTTAACCTTCTAAAAGTCATCTTCTCCCTTTCCACTCTCATCCTCTCCCAATCTTAGGTCATCCAAGCTCAAAGGTAAGGGATTGTTGCTAGTCTATGTTGGATATCTGTTCCCTTTTCCTTCCCCATGTTGTGGGTGTCCTTATTTCGCTATTGTTGTCAAGTTGGAGTGTTCTCCTAATGTTATTAGAGTTGTTTTAAATATATCTAGATGTTATTAGAGATTAATCATGAGTCTTGCACTATGGTAGTTGTTGGTGTCATTCCAAACTCTCAAGGTTAAATTGGTAGTGTCCACATACTCCCGACCCTAAACGGTGAGTGAGTTCAAACTCATGACCTTATTTTAGCCATTCTAATTATATTTGATGCATTATGATTGTTAAACATAAGAGTAGATGTGAGAATATGATTTTACACATTATGTTGAAATAGCAAAAACTATGATGTTGTGATGATAGCATGAAAGAAATATGCTTTAGAAAACTATGGGACCATGATTGCTATGTCATATGCTATGAAAATGTTTTAAGTGCTCAAGTAATGATTTATAAAGAAAATATGTATTGTAGCAAGTTTTCCACTTTATTGTCAAACATGTTTTATGAGTTTATGCCTTCACTACATATATGCAAGATTTGAGATTTAGACCACATTTTAGAATATCCAATTAATATATATACTGGAAAGAAAGCGAACGAGAGTATGATTTAGCTTTATGAATAAATATGTTATTATGATCATGAACCCTTTTAGTTTTGAAGTATAATACTAGAGTTACCAAGTTTATGAAAAGATGTTAGTTTGAGAAATGAAATTTTAGAAATTCAGTTTTATGATATTCAGAAGCATAGAATTCATCAGGATGATTTGTAGCAACTCAGATACCATTTCATCACTGATCAAGTAAACACATTTGTTCCAAGCAGTGAACCTTATTTTGAAGTAAGGTTTAACTTAGATTCATGTTAGTATTAGAGTATTCTAGTATTTATGTAGGCAATATTTGAGTCATGCATGTATTTTGAGATATTGTAGTTATTTTCAAAGTTTATATATTTCGCTTCATGTTTTCAGAGTTTAAGGATGTATTTGGAAAGTAGACTATGGTTAAAAGATTTATGTAATGAACTAGAGATGTGTTTATGATTTAAGGTTTCAAGGGTTAAATTGATTTTCAGAGTATGATTGAGATATTTCCAAAGTTTTGCGCATTAAATACTTCAGTTTTAAGGAATTCAAATATTATGTTTTAATTAAATAAAATAATAATGATTTAGAAGAAAATCATATTTTAAGTATGAAATTATGCTATACATATAGAGAAATACATTAGAGTATGCTTACGTGAGGATGTGATTCCTCAATGTCCGTAACGTTTCCAAATCAGGTCGTGACACAAGGACATTGGGAAGTTTAGGATTTTTGGTGAGTTTTGAATTTTGCCACCTATTGTTCTGAGATCTAAAATAAATGGAAATATAGGTAAAAGATGTGCAAATGTAAGGATTTATGCATAAAATAAAAAATGTAAATTTAAATAATAGTTGAAGTGAAAGTATAAAAAAGTTTCATGCTGGGGTTTAAATAAAGTTTTACCAGCAATTGATGAAGTGGCTTTAAAATTAACACTTCTAATTTATAGTAGTCCAATAAGGAAGGGTATGGGTACCTCAAATTTGTGTGCGGGTACCAAAGAATTCACAAAAATTTAAAATATATTGAATAATAAAGAAGTGCAAATGATACAATCATTTACTATCTTCATTTATGAATAAGCGTCTTTTTAGGAAAAAAATTTATTCAATATTATCTGTTATTTTATAGTTTCAAGAAAGTATTAATTATTATTTTTTATATTTACCCTTATATAGATTTTCTCACACTTCTTATGATAATTATTTCACAAATAAAATAAAAGGATAATTTTATAAACATGAACTAAAAGACCTTTAAAAACACTTATTCATAGATAGAGATTATACAATTTTTGCATCCTTTCCCGTCACATATATAACAGCAATATGTTTTTACTTTTCAAGTGAACGCATTAATATGTTGTAACATTCCACTAAAAAAAATAATAAATTAAGAGTAATATTATTTAAATATTTAAAAATTGATCTCTCATTGATACATTAATTTTTTTATTATTGAATGTAATAAATAAATAGAATAAATTAAATCACCATCAATTTAATAATAATAAAATAATTATTTAAATAGGCATCCGATGTAAGGGTGTTTAACAATTTTGAAAAGGTAATATGGCACTATAAGTCTATAGGATGGTAGGGGCAAAAGGGAAAATATGAGAGTGGCACATGTACCGAAATGGAATAAGAAAAGCAGAGGGGGCTAGCAAAAGCATTCCAAGGAAGACAAAGTGGAGCATGTGACGCGGATTTCACCGCTGCTCCCTTTCAATGAATTTGGGCGACCACGACAAATTCCAAGCTTCTTGGCGCGGATGCACTCTGAGTATTTGACAAAAAGATAGGTTCCAACTTTCAACACTTAAGTATCCTTCTTTTCACGGTAGTAGCCTGATCATAATTAAATGAATGTTAATTACACAACCGTAAAAATAAACTGAAAATATTATACTACTTTCATTCTCTAATAAGTATCTATCTACACAATTTTATTTTTCTATTATTATATGTCCTTTTAAAAATTTTAGACAACATTAATTGGTTTTTTTTTATACCTTTATGAGAGAGATAAAGAGTTAATTGATAAATTAAATATGAGAGAGAGTGTTGAAATATGTGATAAGGGTGGGATAGTAAAATACACTTAAACTTTTCTAATTTTAAATTTATCTAATTATTTTCTTAATATGTATATATAAGTGAAGATGAATACTTATTAGAAAATAGATATATATATATATATATATATATAGGCATTACCCATGGAAATGAAGATGAGCTAGGATCATTTGATTTGATACCTGATAGTTGATGGAGTATAAAAAGTCCATAATAATGATCATACTTTTATGAAGTTTTTGTGCTAAAAATTTAGAAAGGTTTGCATTAGGATTTTTTCAAAAAATAAATCCAAACACTACTTTAAATTTTTTGTATATTTTTTAGGTATGTGCGGTGGATAAATTTTATATAGATAATGTCATTGAAATAATTATCAATATAGAAAAATCAACAAATTTAAGGACATAATAATAATAATAATAATAATTCTATCCAGTTCAAATTATCTACTATCACTTAGTTATATGAATACTAATTAAGGAATCCAAAATTAAGAATTGATTATGAGGATGCTTATGAAATATTCCTATTAATAATTGATTTATTGGTATTAATATTTCATTAGCTGCTGTGCTTAAAATAATATATATGTGAAAAATAAAATTAAATATTTCATTGATGTATGAAAATAGAAAATAAAATAAGCTAAAATTTTTAACTTAAAGTGTGATAATTTTGATTTGGATAAACCAATGGTATCCATTGTTGAAAGCAATGACTAATTCCCTTTAAATATGAGTCACATATGTGAATTTTGTTTTCTGGATGAAGCCCACATGAAGCTAATTTAAATTAAAGGGAATACTATATAATTGATGTGACAAAGCTAATAGATTTTTTCTATCTCAATTTCTGCAAGGTCGGTATGAAATTCCATATGTTTATCTTATACGTCTTTTGTCATAAAAAGTTGGATGCTTGGATTTCTTAATTTGCTTATTATAACTATCATTAAAATGAAATTTATCGTAAATCGATGATATTTCTAGTTCAAAATCTTTTTTTTTCTTTTAAACAATGAAAAATATATAAAACTAGTCATTTGACCCGTATAATATATGTGGTGATAATAAAAAATAGTTTATTGAATATAATTGAAAATAAATAATAATTTATTTAAAAATATTTTATAGAAAATTGAGTATATAAATTTATTTTGAAAATAAGTAACTAGTTAAATAATTAAATAAATGAACAAAATATAAATGTGTCATTCTATTTTATATCTTATTTTGAATATCATATTTATAATGTTGAAAAAATATCGATAGATGGTTTTCAACTAACAATAAAGAGCCTATTTTATGAAAATTTTACACACTTCGAAAGTTAAAATTGTTTAATAATGAAAGAGAATAAGTGGATAATTTTATTATATCATGAGTCATTTATGGGGATGACAATAAGTGTCTATGAGAGAGTGGACATGTCCCCTATCCCCATCCTCATTTAGAATTTTATTTGTCATCTCATTACATGTCTATATTCTCTATTCCCCATAGGAATTGAATCCCTATAGATATTTGTAGGTTTATTAAAAAAAATTCAAAAAATAAAAAGTTTAAAATACTTTGAACTTCGAAACATGAATATCTATAAGAACAAATACTACTAATATAACATAATCTAAAATAAAAATGAAAATACATAATGCAAATTCAACAAAGATAACTAAAAAAAAATGAATGTGTGCAAAGGTTATATATATATGGGGATATTTAAACCATTTATATAAATGGAAAATTTACGGGTTTTATGGGATGGGGACCTCGTTGGCCTTACTTGTCCCGTTTAAAAAACAAGGACTTTGCCCTGTTCTCATGAATACTAAACTTGTTCCCATTGCGAGTAATTTCTGCTGGTACCCACTTCAGTTTTTTAATCCCTAACAATTTACATTTTTTTAGTAAATTAAAATATTTAATTTATAAAAATATATTTTATAATTAATAAAAATATTGAGTAAATTTAATTTATGTGATTTTAATTACACCTCATTTCCTTGTACGTCCTTTAGTAAATTAAAATATCAATTTCAAAGTATATGTGATAATTAATGTATTATAATTAGTAAAAAAATCATAAACAATCCTAATATGTGCCATCTCAATTGTTGCAGTTATAAATCAATTATACAATTATTTTCAATAAAAAATTAATGTAATTATTTAATTTTAAAAAAAATTAATAAATAATTAGTATTATTATAAAAAAAGTGTAAATTGCAGAAATTATTTTTAAAAATATATTAACATTGAAAAATCAAAGTCTTTTTTTCAAAAAAAATCAATATGAAAAAATTGTGGACTTGATCAGTTGGAATGTTTAAGTTGCAAAATATCAAATATGGTGTAGTGACAGATTTTGGAGAAAATATGCATGATTTAGAAGAATATACATATAAAAATTAACTATGCAAAATGAATGAAGGAATATTTTCCAACATTTAAGTTGAGGAATAAATTTTAAATTTTTGGTTTGATTTATTATTTTTATGGTGGTATTCAAAAATTATATTTGTTCAAAGTTTACATTTTTCTTCAAACATATCAATGCATTTATTTTTTTATGATTTTTAATTTATTTTTCCTTTTTATTAATTAATAATATTAAATGTTATAATACATTTCAATGCAATGTCAAATATAAGTTATAAAAAAGTTCAATTATAATATTTTAAGGCTTGCAATATGTTGAATGTTTAAAAATTGTGAAATTGATAATTGATATAATATTCAAGGTAGAGTATTTGTCAATAGAAGAGAGATATGCAAGTATAATTAGAAAAAATAATTAATAATTACAATGAAAATGACTCCATCTTTAGGGAAGGTTCTTATATTGATAAAATCTCACATATCAACATTGAAGATAATCACAATAGTTCAAAAAATAATTACAATCCTTTTATAACTTAGTGTATATAACTTGGACAAAATGCATGAAAATAGCAATCATTCATAGTAAGTAAGACAAAAGTAAAAACTAAATGAGATATGCAAATATGAAATCATTTAGTTGCACCTGAAAAGAATATTTATTAAATAAAAATTAAATCAAATAAAAAATGTATTACATATATAAATGCAAAAGAAGAACAATAGAAGAATAACCCAAAAGAGAGGAAGAAAAAGAGTGAGATGAATGAAGATGATGACAATAAGAGAAGGAGAATGTAAAAATTGAGAAAAAAAAAAGAGCAAGACAAATAGAGTGAATGAGAATATGTGGGTTTGAGGTTCAAAAGAGAGAAAAAATGAATATTATTCACTAAAATGTTCCAATCATAGTTCATCAAGTATGTCGATCATATCTCGTATTAAAATAATCCAATATTTATGTAATTACAATTAGAATTTAATACTTAATAAAAAATATAGAAATTACATTTTTTTAGTGTAAATTAGCTAGATCTAATCATTATCCTAATTTAGCATATGTTAAGCTTATTACAATCATGAAATTAAACAAATATTGAATGTTAAAATTTGAATTGCAGGTAAATATATGAAAATTCATTCTTTAATTATTGCAGTGAACTTCTACTACTAAATGCTAATAATTTTTAGTAATATTCTAATAATATATAATAATTACTATTATGATTTTTTAAAAAATTATTAATTGTTAAGATTATGAAAATTCTAGGTCCTAAATTACTCAAGAAATGACGTGGTAAAAATTTTCTTGAAATGAGCATAAATTATTAGTAGTAAATATAGATTAGTGATAATTAATAATTATTACTAAAATTAAGCAGACTAAATTAAAGTGAATTGTAAGTAGAAAGCGCACGAGAAAGGGGAGTTGAATCGTGCTTCGCTTTTTCTTTCCTTTTTAAATTCTAAAATACTTAAATAATATACTATCACACTATGAGCTTGAAGTGCAGCGGAAACAAAGTTAGTTACTTCATAAAGCTATTTTCTTAACAATAGATAATGCTATAAAAACTTGTAAAGGATAGTTATTCAAAAAATAAAGTTCATACGCACAACGCAGTTAATGTAAAATAGTTAAGGGAAAAGAAGATACTACATAGATGTTTTCCTGGTTCAACCAACCTGGTACATCTAGTTCTCAACAATAATTGAGTTCTACTAAAACCTTTCTCAACCTGAGAAAGAAAGATAGTCTTTGTAATAGCCTTCCCAAGCTCTTGCCTTTGACTAGTAGCAAACTCTACTATCACAAACCAAGTAGTCGCTAACTAGCCTCTCCAAGCTGAACTAGTGACCAGCAAGTACACTCTACTATTACAACCTGAGTAGTATTTCACTAGCCTTTCCAAGCTAATATTGAGTAGTTTTTGACCAGCCTCTCCAAGCTAAACCGTGACCAATAGTTCACTTCTACTGTCGTGTTACAAGTAGTTTTTGACTAGACTCTCCAATCTAACTTACACGATCACCATCAATCGAGGATATAAAGATTTGTGATTGGGTTTGTCACTCAAACTAACCTATACTCAAGTTTCCGTAAGATCTATAATAATAGACCTAGAAAAAAACTTGAGTGACTTCTTTCTAAAATTCTTTTTGGGAAGAACGTATGTCTACTAGAACATAAAAAGAAGATTCTTCCAATAAGGAAACTGATTACAAGATGTAATGAACTTTATAGGAGATGAAGAGAAATTTTCAAGTATTTAGCACTTGTGCAATGTCTGATATTCTCCTTTATAAGCACAACATCTCTATTTATAGATGGTCTTCATTTATTATTGTTGCCCTTGATCAGTTATCCAAGTGACATGTGTTGATCATCTACTTATGTCTTGGAAAAGCGTCTAGAGAAATAGCTCGTTGTCTGGAGTTGTTTTCAGAAGCCATTGTGAAATAGCTTTCTGAGGTCACCTTGAGAAACTACTTTTTACTTTCTAAACAAGGTTTCTAAACTCTCCTTCTAGAAGCTGGGATAGTTGACCAAGTTAGCAGAAGAGATAACATGCCAGTTTGTAACTGGTTTTGACTTTAAATTTGAAATTCAAATTTCCTTTCTTTTCCTGTAGAGTGCACTATTTCACTCTGAAGTGAACTTTCTGAAGTGCGGTATCAATTCCTTTATATATATATATATATATATATATATATATATATATATATATATCTTCCATACTTCAATCAGAGCTTGTAGATGATGAGATGATTGCAATTATGATGATTGAAGGTTGTAAAACACAGTAGCTTCAAAATTGATTTGAAATCTTCATTTGAAGTGTACTTTCTGAAGTTGCATCCTACATTTTGAAGATCTATGTCTTGGTTTGTTGTATACATTGATTTTCTTTAGTCCATTAAGCATGTATACGTTCATTTCACGATATAATTTTCACTTTCATTGAGTTCTTATCTCTTTAAACGAGATAAATCATGTTTGCACATGTAAAGTGAAATTATTTATGCTTTAAGAAACATGTTATGCACACGAAAAAACCTATGTACTATTTCAAGAAACTCAAGGAAGAAATTAGTCGTTTTTCAAAATATTTTCTTTAAATTGGTTATATTATCACTCAAAACATTTCGCATTAATGTTATTTGAAGGGTTCTAGAGCTAACATGAATAACAAAGATAGAATATAGAAATTGAGAAACATGGTATTAAATAATATTTTATATATATATATATATATATATATATATATATATATATATATATATATATATAGTTGATTTTAAAATTGAGTTAGGATATAACATGGCATTAAATGTGATATATATATTTTATCTGAAAATTGATTTAAACGTGGTATCATAATTAAAGTTATTATCAAATTGATTTAAAAATATTACTTAATTGATATTAATTAGGAAACTTTTGAACCAAGATAAGATTAAATTTCAAATAAAAAAGTTGATTGCAATATAAGGATATTGACAAACTAAATCTTTGGGATATAAAATGACAACTAATATCCTATTAATATGATAGCAATTAAAGATAACATCAAATGATTGATATCAAATAAGAATGATAGACCAATTGATATCAGTTGCAAAATTTGTATATTTATCAATTAAATTTTTGTTATTTTATTTTATTAGAATTCTAGTTGTTTCTATGAAATATCTATTGTTCAATATTTAATTTATTTATTGTTAATTTGAAATTTTATGTTTCACCTATATTTTGTAAAAAATTTTAGGGTAATTTAATTTTTTATCAAGTACATTGCATAAAATGTGTTAACACAAAATAAACTGAAGAATATATGTTTGTGTAAATTGTAAAAATATTTTTTAATTAAATTAAGTCACATTTTTAGGTAAATAAGTATTATTAAATTTTAATAATATAATCTTTTTTCATTATATTATAGAGCATTATCAATTTGTTCCTTTTTGTAATCTTATGTGAAAAATATTTTATTCCTATATGTAAAAGTATAAATGAATATGAATAAATAAGTCCAATATTATGTAAGACTGAAGTATAATTATAATGATTCATTTACCAATTTATTATATAATCTGAAATAAAAAAGAATTAATCATGTTGCCCAAAATATTAAAAAATGCAAATTCTAAAAAATATTCTTTAATAATAATTTGATGTTCTATGGTATAAAATGCATAAAATATAATAAGAATCAAATATGAACTATTATCACAAAAATAACTTTTGAAATTATAAATATATGTTTAATAGTAGTGATATTTAATTCAAATGGTAATCGAAACACTATTTAAAAAGTTAAAATTACGTTGATTAATCTCCTATAATTTCACTCAATTTTCAATTAGTTCGTATAATTTAAAAGTTTGTGATTAGGTCCCTAGATTGCATAATTTTTTTAAATTAGGTTCTTGGCTCTATAAGGTGTTACAAAAAAAATTTTTCCTCCAATTTTAGAGTTAAAAAAGAGAATCCTAACCATTCATTTTTGGTTGGAGCATTGATACAACTAATGAAAAATGATGCATTCTAAGAGCACCACCATCAATACACCCTCCCCTTCCCCTATCACCATTGATGTTCAGCATTCATCATCCATTAAGCAATGTTACAGTAAATGGGTTTCAACTTTCAAGAAACCAAGGCCACCACTGAATCAGGTAACGGTCTCCTTCACCAATTCAAAGGGCATTCAACTATCAACTTCACTTCTAAACCTCTTCCTCTTGTTGTTATCAGAACCATGTTGATCAGCTTGATGCGTCGTCATTTTGATCGCTTCGAAACCTGTGTTTGCTGCTTCTTCCATTTCCATCAGCAGCTAGCTAGTAGAGAAAAGAGAAAAGGAAAGGCAAGCAAACCAAATGCGACCTTAGCTAGCTAGCTGGGACTTATGGGAGCCCTTGGGAGAATTTGAAGGGCGCAAAAAAGACGAAATGAAAGAGGACACGGAAACTATGGGTGTTTGGTGGTACTTTTGGTTAAAAAGGTTGTGATGTTGTCGTGTCCTGTGGTTGGGGAATGGAAAGAGTCAAAGTGTCAATCTGTGAGTGAGAGGGAGGGAAATAGAAGAAGCAAAAATACAGAGAGAAGGGGTGGGTTCATTATTCATGTGAAGATGAGGCAAGGGGATTTAGGGACTTCAAATAAATAGGGATTCTGGTAATGGAGAGCAGAGCGAGCCAGAAGGAGATGAGTAGGCAGCTCCAAAGCGCATGGGAGAGGCTGTGCAGATGCGGGTGGTGACAGGGGAAGGGGGAATATTCTCTGACTATTATATTTAATTTAATATTTTTATAATACTTTATAGAGTCGAGACCAAATTAAAAAAACTTATGCAATCTAGAGAACTAATATCAAACTTTTAAATTATAGGGAGCTAATTAAAAATTGAGTGAAATTATAAGACTTGCAAATTAATTAAACTTTAAAATTATACACATAAGAATAATAAGTACAAACACTACTAGGAAAGGGCAGGATACCCTTCCTGACAACATTATCCAGGTGGCATTTATACCGACGGGTATATGGATGGTCACGAGGCATCGGTTTTGCCGATGAGATTCCGACGGTAAAATAAAGACGTCGGTAATTATCGACACATTTAGACAGGTATAAATATAATTAGTCGTACAATTATATGGAAACGCGTGAGAGTCGTCAAAGATATATTATTACCGATATTTTTATTTTTTTTATTGACGGGTTATTCAATAAATAAAATACATTTTAACTGATGATTACTTAGGTTTTTTATTTTATTACTATTGGTTATTACCGATTGATGAATCCGTCGGAATAACTATTTAAAATTTTTTTTAAATATCTTTATTTATAAATAATAAATAGTTAAAAAATATATTTTATAACTATTTATTATTTATTTCTTTATTTATATAATAACCTAATTATTAATCAAACTGATATTAAATAAGAAAAATAATAAAATGAATAAATTAAACTGAATAAATATCATAGTAAATTATAACAATAAAATATATACAAATTACAATAAATGTAAAAAATATCCCAAAAGTAAAAATGAAAAAGCTAGATAAAAACTAGCTAAAGTCCTGGGCGTAGCATCGTCCCGCGACTGCATCATCATCTACACCATCATCATCATCTGTGCCGTTGACCTGGCCCTTAGAGATGAAGGGAGTGGGATATGGGGGAGCGTCTTCCAGAGCTGGAGGATCCTTGAAGCTGCATGTCAGGAAGAATGTCATGACATTTAGTGATCTTCTGGAGCATCCTCTAGAGTTCAGCCTTCGCCTTCTTTGCTTTCTCCTGTTCCTTCTTTGCATTCTCTTGTTTGCATTCTCTCTGCCGCTCCCAGAGCTTAGCTCTCGGATCTCTCAGCTCCTCCTCCAGAGCTCGCCCCGCCCTGCTCCTGAGCTCCTGAAGAGCCTGCCCTGCCTATCAGCTCCTGCCTCCAGCTCATGGTTGAGGGCATGGACACGCTCCCTCAAGGCATCATCCCCAGGCTGACCCAGTGGCGGAGGATGGGACATACTCTCAGGATGGTACCCATCCCATATATGCGGCCCTTGTAAGGCCGCCAACCACCTGGGCCCACACATCCTCCTCATTGGGAGGAAGAGAAATGTGAGCATCGAGCCCAGCCTCACCATCTGGGTCTAGTCTGGGTCTAGGCCTTATCCAGAGGTTTGTAAACTCGCATTGTAAAGGAAAAAAGAAAAAACAAGTTGTAAGTAATGATTATGACATAAATGAAAATAATAATAGAAATTAAGTAAAAATATGTCTAAATTTAAACTTACATAGGTCGCCTCGAGCGAGAGTCTCCAGACCTCTCAGGCTGCCCCCTGCTCACCCTTTGGGTGTGAGTCTCCGAAATAGCTCGCCCTGTGTTGGAGGCGGCTCACTCCCTCACATAAATACGCACAATAAAGTTATCAAAATATAGTATTTGTCACAATTCAAATATAGTAAATGTTATTATAAAATGTAGAAAGGGTAAAGAATTACCAAGCGCTTTGGGTCCCCTCCTGGTGCTCGACCCACCCGTGTGTAGCAACCTGCCTTTGCGAGGCTCGTTTGTCTTCCCTTGCCCGACCTATCCTTGAAGGTCGGGTCGCTGGCCCAGTGGCGCTAACTCAGCCAAGGTGGCGTCGTTCAGCCACAAGCTGTTCATGTGTCCCTTACGGACATCATGAAACATATCTCACATTTGCTTGGAGGACCTAATCATCCAAGCCCTCTTCACTGCGGGCTCGTGCTCCGCTCAATATAGAATGTTTTCTACATAAACAAATTCACAACACATTAGTGATTGTATATCAAGCATATAATTAAATAATGTAAACATATATTTTAACAAAAGCGAAACAATCATATAATTACCTTCCATTCCTTCCACCATGACTCCTTGACATTAGGGATGTAGTCCATGTGAGCCACGGATGGTTATACCGACTTTGTATAACCTTCATGATCCTATGGTGACGATACAAATGGAGAAAACTATTACATAAATAATCAAAAACCAATCAAAATTACTCAAATTTCATAAGCAATGTAAAATTAAATGTAATAAAAAACATGTTTCAACTTACCTGTCTTTACCATTCGGCCTAATCTCCGAAGCGTCTGCCATCAGGCCAAGTGGCCTGCTGGGCAGAGGCCTCCCATCGCGTCCGTGCCTCTGACCGTCGAGGAAGGAGGAGTCTGGTCAGATGCGGGGCTGGGAGTCGGGGCAGTGATAGGGCTAGGGCAGTGGTAGGGCTAGGGGAGGGGTTGGTAATGCGAGTGGGCTATGAGTGTGAATATGGGAGGGGTGGGGGCTTGGCATACCTAGGAGTGGGCATCATCCAAAAGCCTGGGGTGCTAATGGTCGGGACAGGTAGAGGTGGTGGAAGGGATGGTGGCTAAGGTGGTGGGAGAGATGATGGTTGAGGCGGTGGAGGTGGTGGAAGGGGAGGCTGAGGTGGTGGGTACACCGACCTTCCGAGGCCTCTGCCTCTACCAGCCATACTGAAACAATTAAAAAATAATCCACAACAAAACATTAATTAAATCAGGAAATTTCAAATAATTGCATAATAATATTGCATATAATATTGAACACCTTAGTTAATCTGAAAGTGTAGGATTTTCATCATCACTCTGTTGTTGATCACTAAGTGACTCATTAGCAGGTACTATCACTTGTTTCATCTTTGTGATTTCTGATTGGGTGGTTACTTGTGCATTTGATTAAGTCAACTTCCCCAGTAGTCAATGAAAAAGGGTTTTCAGGGTTGTTTGCATCGAGTACTGCCCTTGAAGGATGTGGATCATCCACTTGATACGCATCTTCAACAGTTTCTTCCTCTATTTCAATCATACCTCTTGGTTTGATCTTATTCACAACCCTCCACTGTGACCTACTTTTCCCAGGATAAGACATATAATATACTTGTCTGGCATTTTGGGCTATAATAAATGGATCATAACTTCTATATCTCCTGGTGTGATTGATTTCAATGATTTTGTAATTGTTGTGTTGACGTGTCCCAGTTAGTCGAGTTGGGTCATACCATTCACATTTGAATAGGACACATTTATTTGTGAGGTCACCTACGTACTCAAACTCAAGGATTTCCTTAACAACACCATACCAATCACATCTCTGCCCAAGTATCGCCTTTAACACAAAGACCAGGATTGTCGGTTTTTTTCCCGCACCCAATCAGCTGTGTGAAACTTGTACCCATTAACATAGTACATGGACCAACTTACAACTTTATTTTTTGGGCCCCAAGCTAAATTGAACAAATGGGGACATGTTACACCATTATTTTTGTTATGAACCTACGTACATAAAGTTTGAAATGTCAAACTTACTTGTATCAAACAAAATTAACAAATAATATTTTGGGTTTCATAATCTTAAACAAACGGACTTACATGTAATCTAAACCAATCCGGAAATTGTTGAAGAGAATCTTGATCGTGCAGTTGCTCAAAGTATCTGTTGTTGAAAATATATTTTACGTTATATTTTATATATGCATAACATCACACTCACACCTACACAAAAAAAAAAAAAAATTTGACTTACAATCTGAATGGTTGCACTTCATCACAATTTAGCAAAATATGTAAGTGTGCGGAATTCCACTCCTCAGAAGTCAGCCATCGAGGCACGCTCTTTCCAGCACTCGACCAGGTTGATTGAATATAGACAACATAGGTGGAGTAGAACACTCCCCCTCCGTCATTACGACCAACCCGAGTTCTCCTAGATTGAACATGTGGCTGAAAGTAAAATGAGCAGAAATTTGAAGTCTCTTACGCTAATAAGCTTGGCATATTGATCCTTCCACTTGAGACCTATTCTTCATGGTTCTTTTAAACCCTCATATTTCCCTTTCAAATGGATACATCCACCTGTATTGAACCGGTCCACACACTCTTGCTTCATATGCCAAATGTATGGGCAAGTGTTCATTGAGTCAAAGAACCCAGGAGGAAAAATTCTCTCTAATTTGCAGAGAATTTTGGGAATATTTTTTCCATGACAAGCAGATCATCACACCGAAGAGTAGAAGAGCATAAATCCCTGAAATACTGACTTAGCTCGTGAGAGGCTTCCAACAATATTAGGTAGCTCTGAATGCAATTGGAAGCAAACACTCCATGAACACGTGACAATCATGGCTTTTCATGCCAACAAGCTTACCCTGTGCAACATTGACACACCTACTTAAGTTTGAAGCATAACCATCGGGCATTCTTAACTCCTTAAGCCACGACAAACTGCTTGTTGCATTGGAACTCAAGGCATATTTGGCCTTTGGTTTATAGAAACGACCATCTCTCAGTTCTTGTAAATGCAAATCAGCCGCCACGTGCAATACTCAGCCAGATCATGCCTTGCCTTGTCGTTGTCTTTGGTTCGATCTATATCCAATACAGTATTCATAATGTTGTCAAACACATTTTTCTCAATATGCATGACATCTAAACAATGACACACCAAATTATCCTTCCAATACGGCAACTCCAGAAAATACTTTGTTTGGTCCAATTATGGTATACTCATAGCCTGGCTCCGCACTACCTTTCTGATTTCGTTATTTTTGGGATATCTTTAACTCGATCCTACATTTCGTGACCACTTAGTCTAACTGGAGGCTCATCATGTTCAACACAATTTCTTTTAAAACCATATTCTTTTCTATAGGGATGATCAAATCTAAGAACCTTCTATGACAATCAAACCAAGAGTTCTTTCCTCCATGTTTCAGGGTGAATGCTTTAGTATCGTCCATACAAATTGGGCATGCTAATTTCCCTTGGGTCATCCATCCAGACAACATTCCATAAGCTGGAAATCATTGATGGTCCACATTAATGCAGCTCTCATCATGAAGTTCTGCTTAGTTGAAATGTCGTAAGTAAGAACACCCTGGCACCACAACTCATTCAATTCATCAATTAGGGGTTGAAGATACACATCAATCTTAGCTTTTGGATTTTCAGGGCCAGGGATTATACATGTTAAGAATAGGTAAGGATCTTTCATGCACATGTCAGGAAGGAGATTATAGGGCGTAACTACTACGGTTATTCGAAGTAAATCCATCTGAACAGAGTCCCAATCTAACATTTCGTGGGTTACAAGAAAAATCAGGATATCGTTGATCTAACTTTTTCCACACTTCACCATGCGATGGATGCGTCATCACACCATCATCCCTTTGATTTTCACTGTGCCACCTCATATGAGGAGCCAAACTCATTGACGCGTAGAGTCTTGTGAGCCTAAGGATTAAGGGATAGTGCATTCTCTTCTGAAGGACATCCTTATACCTCCCACTTCCACGTCTCTTGGGTTTAAACCTAGGCTCTTGGCAGAATTTACACTCAGTCAATGAACTATCATCTTTATAATAAAGCATACAACCTTTCAAGCAACAATCAATCTTTATTTCCTTCAACCCAAGTTTAGAAACTAATTTTTTAGCTTGATAGAAATCTTTTGGAATTGCATCGAGGTTCGACTTAGCTCACTGATCAGATCAGCCCATTGATCAAAAGAACTTTGGCTTTGATTCCTTTCGGACTTAATGGTCAACATTCGAACTCTAATGACAATTCAGAGTGCACACAATCCTCCCATAAAGGTTGATTGGCAGCTTCTAGTAGACTATAAAATCGAGCGGCATCTTGGTTGGGCTCCTCGACTGAAGGCTGCGAATAACGAGCAGCAATTCAGGACCAGGAGCATCAAACACCATCTCATGATGCCTAGCTAGGTTATCCTCCCAAGCACATTACCCACATCGTGTTGAGTTATATGGATTCCACCAGAACTACTTCTAGTTGCACACATACCCACTTGGTTCCATGTGTTAACTACCTCCCCATGCTTGGTCCAAACCCAATAGTCAGCATGAATCTCCACTTGTACAAATGAACCCTTATTGTATCGTCATCCAGATACTTCCTATATTTGCACCTATTACATGGACACCTAACTTTTGCTTCATAATAACTGTTGTGTTTTACATGCCACACTCATAAATTCTTCAACACCATTATAAAAGTCCAACTTAATCCCCCCTCTATTAGGATGCAATCTATCATACATCCATGATCGATTTGAAGGTAACATTGCACTTGTGATTAACTCTAGACCCTACAATTTTGTAAAGATAGAAAGTTATTACTTTCAAAAACAAATTCAATTGCTATTTAAATTTTAAGTCCAACTACTTTAATCTTCTTCTCTCAATAAATATTCAAAAATTTTCGCAGCATCTCCATTTACATTAGGAGTTTCCCTCATCACATATTTCTTTTGATTGGATTTTAAGGTTTTTTAAACATACTTACTTTTATTTAATCTGTTACTCATACAAAAAAAATTAACAAAATTTCAACAGCATCTCCCCTTAAATTATGAGCTTCCATCATTACATATTTCAGTCAATACAATAATTATAAATATTATTATAAAGATCATCAACAATAGAATAAATATGGTGAAAGAGTAATTTGAGCCCCCTTTGAAAAATTTTATGGCTATGGTTGTATTGACTGAAATATATGGGTGGAAGAAATTTACAAAGCGTTCTTGTTTGGGACATGAATATTTGTTATTTTTTAAATTGAAGGATGCTTCTATTTTAAAGCCAGAATATATAACCATATTGCTTCAGAAATGAATTATTCAAGATATGAAAAGACACTATCCAAGATTGTGAAGTTGGCAATGATCACACTGAAAGGCATGTAGCACCTGAAGGACTATGTACATTTGTTTAAGGTGTATCGCAACTTTCAAGAAACGTACATGATCCTCAGATGCTACAGGCCTTTCAGGTATCATCATTGCCAACTTTACAATCTTGGATAGTGTCTTTGTTATATCTTGAATAAGTCATTTCTAAAGCACTATGGTTATACACTATGATTTTAAAATAGAAGCCTCCTTCATATTTAAAAAATAACAATACTCATGTCCCAAACAAGAATGCTTTGTAAATTTCTTCCACCATATATTTTAATCAATACAACCATTGCCATATAATTTTTTAACGCGGCTCAAATTACTACTTTAAAATATATTGAATTGGTTTTCTTTGTTTTTTTAATACAATTATTTTTAATCCTTTTTTTTAATCTTATTTCCTCGTGCACAATTTTTTTTAAACTTTTTCCCTAAAACAAAATTTAACAAAATTTTGTTAATTAGGAGATTCCATCATCAGATATTTCTTTTAATTGGTCTTTAAGTTTTTTTAATACAGTTAATTTTAATCTTTTATCCCTAAAAAGATTTTAACAAAATTTTGACAGCATCTCCCCTTAAACTAGGAGCTTCCATCATCAATATTTAGTCAATTAAATAATTATAGATATTATTATAAAAATCAACAATAGAATAGGAACAGTTAAACAGTTACATGTTAATAATTACATGCAATTCAAATAATCCTAAAAACCGTTCTATTGCATCCCCTTATAACTCCACAACATGCATCCTGCAATTTTCGCAAACACAAAGAATCCAAGCAAACAAATCAAACAAGTCTGGAAGGACTTCTATGCCCTTTCCCCAGTCATGCAATCCCCATTTCTACAACTCTATCCTATAAAATATAAGTCTCTATATATCATACATATATATTAAATCATTAAACGATATAAATAATAAGGAATGAGCTACTAACCTCTATAGCAGAAAAAAATCGAAATATAGAGCAGCTCCTACATTCAACCAAGTCCAATCCTGAAAATCCAATATTATAAATTTTAATCACTACAATTATATACACAAAAAAAAGACTAACATATATAATAACATGGGCAAACTGATCCAACGTCAATAATCGCAGTAACCCTCAAGCAAAACTCCTACATTAACAAATTAATAACAACAATTAATCCCCAATCCAACACACACACAACACTATGGGCACCAATAAATGAAGGGAAAAAGTAAATCAAATAAAAAAACTAAACCGATTAAAATGCTCACCAAAGCCTCAAGATCGTAATGGTCACCTCTGTTCTGAACCAGTGGCGGCGAACGGAGAAGCAGCGGCGCGTAAGTAGAGAGAGGGGTTTTAGAGAGAGAGAGAAGTTTCAGAATGAGGAGGAAAGAGGGTCTCGGCGAGTTTAATAATCCGTTACCTACAGGTGTACGATGGTACCCGTTTATTGAAATGCATATCAGGAATTACATTTCCGACCGCCTTACGACGGGTGACGGCCATACATCACGTTTTGCGCACTTCTAATAAAATTTCAAATTGACCATCGGTTACATGTCGGTAATTTAATAAATAAATTAAAAAAACTTCAAACCCGTTGGTAAACCTGCGGTAATTTATGTCATAAATAATAAATAATAAAAATCTTTAATATCAGTCAATAAGGAGGTCGGTAATTTCTTTTAGAGATAGAATATTATTCTTACCCTTCGGTTTAGCCGGTAATTTAATTCATAAATAATTAATTTTAAAAATCATAAGTACCTGTCGGTAAGTCAATCGGTAATTTAATTCATAAATAATTAAATTCGAAATATCGTCGTAATCTTCGGTAAAAGATTTAATATATAAATAATTAGATATAATAGTTACCCGTTAATTAACTCGGTATACCTATCGAATAATATACCCGCCATTTGACAGGTTTTTTTCCAAAATTTACTGACCTATTTACCGACGGGTATTAACAACACTAGTAATTATTTTCGAAAGTGCCTACCCGTCAAAAATACCGTCCGTTATTTTCGATGGTTGCGTCCGTCGGTTACCTGCATCGGTAATCGCGTATTTCCTGGTAGTGAAAATAATCATTGTAAAAAAGTTGTTAAAATAAAAAAGATTTTCACTCTAGAAATGGGAATATCCATTTAATTGGCAATAAGAAACATAAGAAATAAAACCAAATAGTATTATGAATCATATAATATAAACAGTATAATTTAAAACTTATTGCTGCAAAATCAAAAATTAAATCATGTTTCACGAAGAAAAAAGAAAACCTAAGAGGAAGAAATAAAAATGGAGAAGCAAATTAAATATGATGACAATAGGAGCAAACATAGCAAGAGGTCATGATGCTTATCCTTCTATGAAGGCACCTTCTCTAGAGGATGCTCATAGTCAAATGACCCTCTTTTAATGAGGAAAAATAGAGAAGCTCCTTATATTGGCAAAAGCTCACATATCAACATTGAAGACAATTACAACAATTCAAAAATGATTGCATTCCTTTTACAACTCAATGTACATAGTTGTGATAAAGCACTTGAAAATAGTAACCATAACGCAAAGTAAGACTAAAGGAAAAACTAAAAGAGATATGTATATATGAAATCATTTTTCAACTTAAAAAAATATCTTTAAATAAAAGTAAAATCAAACTAAATGATTACAATAAAAAAATACACTACATATATGAATGTAAAATAAGAATGTAGACAATAGAAGTATAATAAAGGGAGGATGAAGAAGAGAGAGGAATGAAGAGGATGATGGTAACAGAAGGAAAGCATAAAAATTGTAAAGGGAGAGGGAGAGGGAGAGAGAGAGAGAGAGAGAGAGAGAGAGAGAGAGAGAGAGAATATGTGAGTTTGAAGTTCAAAAGAGAAAGAAAAATGAATATAAATTGATTAAAATATTCCAATTATATTCACCAAGTATGTCAATTATGTCTCGTGTTAAATAGTTCAACGTAACATTTATGTAATTAGAATTAGAATTTAATATTTGATAAAAAATTTAGCATATGTGAAGCGATTAAAGTAATGAAATTAAACAAATATAGAATGTTAAAATTTGAAGTCTTGAGAAATATTTGAAAATTCAGTTTTTAATTATTGCAAGTGCAATTCTCCGTTAAATGCTGATAATTTTCATTGATATTCTAATGATAGATAATAATTATGGCTATGATTATTTTTAAAGTTATTAATTGTTAAAGTTATAAAAATTGTGGGTCCTAAATTACTCTATAAGTAACATGTGGCAAAACTTTCCTTAAAATGAGTTCTTGAATTATTAGTAGTTGCATTAAAATAGTCCAATATTTATGTAATTAGAATTAGAATTTAATATTTAATCACAAATATAGAAATTAATTTTTTTTTATGTAAATTAGATCAAATCATTACCCTAATTTAGCATATGAGAAGCTGATTACAATAATAAAATTAAACAAATATGGAATGTCAAAATTTGAATTGTAGGGAAATATCTTAAAATTTGGTTTTTAATTATTGTAGTGCAATTCTACTGTTAAATCCTGATAATTTTCAGTGATATTATAATGATATATAATAATTTTGATTATGATTTTTCTTAAAATTATTAATTGTTAAAGTTTTGAAAATTATGAGTTCTAAATTACTCTAGAAGTAACAAGTGTCAAAAATTTCCTTAAAATGAGTCTAAATTAATAGTAGTATAGATATCTAACTTGTCCCGATGGTTTTATGACATACAGATTGGGTAAGTATCGATTTATTGTTTGAACGTACTATTTTACTCATAATTAGTACTATCTTAATTAGCTTTTTATCTATTAAAATAAATATTATAATTATTTAATTTTAATTTGATATATTATTAATACACATTTTAAAATAATTATTTAATCATATATATCCTTAAAACTTTGAAAGTATTTAATCTCATAATAATTGTCATGAAAATTACATCTTTAGCAATTAATATATGATTGATTAATTATATTACACTAATTTCATCAATATCAAACTCAAAATATAAACATTGTTGGAAAAATTATGGTAAATTCGTAGCATTCTTTTTTTAATATATATATATATATATATATATACTTTAATTTATTAAGACTATAGATTTTAGTTTTACTTCATGTGAAACTTGCTTTGAAAATAAAAATATAAAAGTGAAGTTATTTCATGATAAGCATTTTTTTTCAACATTTAGTTAATTTAAATAGTTGACTTTATATCAGAGTGTTCATAATTTGACTTGAATTAACAACTTGTCCTGCCTCAAAATTTATTGAGTTGGATTTAGTTTTTGAAATTTTAATTCGACGCATTTTTGGGGTGGATTTAAGTTATATTTTATGTTAACCAGACCAAAAGTCACATAACTTTTAAAGGTTATATTTTTTTGAGAAGATTACAAATAAAATATGAGACTTTATTACTTCAATTAATATATTACATTAAATAATATTATTTTTATTAAAATAATTTATTTTAAAATATATTATAAAATATATCTTAAATTTTATTCCTATTTTCAAAAATTTCATGACTTTACTGTAATGATGTTCAAACTGGTATATGTTAATCTAAATGTCAGGATACATAGCCCAGGTTGTGCCTAGACCGTAAAAATTAGCTCGATTAAAACATTGGACTGGATTAGGGTTTCTAGTTCAACCTGACTCAATAGGCCTTTTGATGCCCTTAGGATTTATTAATTATACCAAAAATCTCTACACCAATGCTAGAAATATGAGAAATATTAATTGGACTTAAAATTGTGAGATATTTGTCAACTCATTCCATATTTATCATTAAAAGTAATATGAATATCATTTAAGGAAGTTCACCTTATCCAATTGAATAGGGTATAAATCAATATTGTTCACATATTTCATAAGGTACAAATATCATAAGTATAGAGGGTGGCATTTAAGGTGGGCTCTCCCTGCCACAGGACCACAACGGAGCCTGCATTGAAAGCCGGTAGATTGATGTCATTTACGAGGTTATGTCAGGATACTAAACTTGTAAACGGCTAACCTGGGAAACATGAAAGATTTCAGATTTTCTAAACCCACCCCTTGTAATTTTTTGATATTAATAGTTGGGTTCACCATTTTGTTTATCTAAAGCCACCCTTCGCTGCCACAGTTCTGTTTCTTTTAAATATGAAATTTTTATTGTATTGAATACAATTTTTTTTTATATAATCATATTAAGGGAACGTATGTTATAAGAAGATTGATTTATTATAAGAGTAAGATGAGTAAATTTTGACCATTGAATCTTACATGAATAGTCAATATTAAAATATAAAATCATGTAACTTTTTAAATGAGCATATTAATATTAATTACATGAATTAACTTTCAATCTTGATTATCCATGTATGATTATAGGCCTAGATTTATTCTCTCACTCTTATAATAAATCATTTCTCTCATGTTATACACCCCAATAATATTAAATACAATTTAAATGTGACTAGTTTTGGTTTTGTTTATATATACTCCTTTAGTTCATAAATAACTGTCCAATATGAAAATTTTACATTTTCATAAATGATTGTCCATTTAGAAATTTTAAGCAATATTTATTAGTTTTTTTTTGTCAATTATATCCCTTATGAACTTATTTTCTCTTTTCTATTAAATACACTCTTGGTGGAAGTATCAAGGGTAGTATTGTAAAATACATATAACTTTTATTAATATTAAAACATTATCAATCATTCTTAGTTCTTATGCACATTTAAAACAAGACAATTATTTGTGAACGATGGGAGTAGTAAAATTAATGAATACTACCTCTTTCTCTAATAAGTGTCTATCTTCACTTATATCGACATATTAAGAAAATGATTTAATGGTCTTGAAGTTAGATAAATCTAAATATATTTTACACTACTACTCTTATCATCACTTACTCTAATACTTCTTTCATATTTAATCTATCTACCAATTTCTCTTGCTACCTCCGTTCTCTAATAAATGTGCTTCTATAAAAAATTTTTTTACTATTATTTGCCATTTTAAGAATTCTAAATAACATTAATTTTTTTCCTATGATACCCTTATAAGAGAAAGAATTGGTGGATAGATTAAATATGAAATAGAGCACTGAAATAAGTGATGCTAAAGGTAGTATTATAAAACATACTTAAATTTATTTAACTTCAATAATATTTATTCATTTTTAATATGTATGTATAAGTAAAGATAGACACTTATTAGAAAACGAAGATAGTATAAGGTATCATGAAAAAAAATAATTAATATTTTCTAGAATTTTTAAAAGTACAAATAATAGTAAAAAGTAAAATTTTGTAGAAGGACGTTTATTAGAGAATAGAGGTAGTAAGTACTTGCAAATGAACTAATGGTGAGGAATTTAGATAATTTATATGATATCATAAATTTAAATTTTATTACTGCCAATGTAAAAAAAAAAGTTAAATTAATGAATAGGTAATTGCATATAAATTAGTAGTACTATTTATAGTATATAAACTAAAAGTACTATTTGTCGTATTTTTAAAATATTGTTGATTATTATAACAACTAATATACCATGTGAAGTTGGTTATAATAGTTAATAATATTTTAATAATCATTTATACAAAAAAGTTGTAGAGTTTAATTTATATAAGTCAATAGTTTTAATTTGATATTATTTTGGTTTTAATAAAAAGAATTTAATTTTAATGTATTGATATATAAAATTATTTTATATTTTTATTCAATTAAAATATTTGTTTTGATGACTTAATGGATATAAAAGTCAATTATCATGACTTATATAATAATATATGATTAATGATTGTAAAAAAATTTTACACTGTCAATTTATGACAATTAAATCCTAATAAAAACTTTGATATTAATTTAGTCATAATATTTTTTTGTTTTAATATTAATTTAGTCTTCTCCATTAAATTTCACACATCTTTAAATACATTATATATTGATAAGGATCTAACAAAATGATTAAATTGATATTGAAATGAAAATATATTAGGACTAAATTGATACTAAAAATTTTGTTGAGATTAAATTGATTATAAAAATTAAAAATATTGGAACTGAATTAATATAAATTTTTTTGTTAAGATTGCGTTAATATAAAAGTAAAAATATTAAGACAAAAAATGTCATTTGCTTAAAAAATTTGCTTCCAGACCCTACCCAGGGTATTCATTTTTAACTCGTTATGTTCGAATCTAATTTTCAATTAGCAATTACGAATGCGAATGACTAATTTTGACAGATACAATTTGAAATGTTAGAGTCTTGTTGGGGGTTTAAAACAGAAATTAAGAAAACTATAGTCAAAAGAAATACTTAGGTGCATAATCAAAAGTAAGAAAAAAAATTATTTTAATTTATTTATTAATTAATATATAAATTTTATAAATCATTATTATTTCTCATTTCCTTATATTTTAAATATAATAATTAATTTATTAATTATTAAATAGAATAAAATAAATATTATATCTTACGCTAAAATCATATAATAATTTCACCATCCATCAAAATTGAGCGGTTCTCATGCGGCCAAAACTTACAAGCCCCAGGCTAGAAGTCACCCCCAACTTAAATGTCATTTACATCAACACTGACATGGGATTTGACCCTAACACTTGGAGATCCTCAGTGCCAAAGTGAAAAGTGTCATTCGACTTTAGAAGGTTTTTTTTTTTTTTTTTTCTAGTAAAATAAAGCAGATATTTTATTAGATTTAATTTTGATGTATAAATTGTGTAAAAATATTTTATATTATTATTTAATAAATTTTTTTTATTGATATAACTTTTCAAGTAATATATGAGATTGCTAACAATATAACTAATGTGTCAAAATATAATTAAATGACTATATAAAAAAATTTACACATTTAATACACTCCTATTTTATTATATTTTCCTATTTTTTTAATTTTATTTTTAAAACATATTGTTCTTTCAAAGTAAAGATAAATTTTACTCTCATTTCTATTGTCTAGCCAGCTATCACTCTTCTATAATAATCTATTAAAAACCAGCTGAAGTTGATAATAACAGATTTGGATATCAAATTTTATAAATTTCAAATCAATAACCCAACTCGATCATGTATTATATTTAATTTTATCCTTAACTTATGTGTTAGCCTACCAAACCTCTACTAGTCAGGAGACAACCACCAAAACTATTACTTATTATTTATAGTCGATAACATTCTATATTCTATAAAATATACAATTAAGATCTAGATTAAATTAATTTTTTGTCACGTGTTACTTATGCACTTGAATTACTCATTCTTTCGTAATTTAAAATTAAGCCTGACAAAAAGAATTTTATTCAAAATTTAGTCTAAATAACTATTACTACACACATTACTGTATCCCTTGATTTAAGCTTTATTTCAACTTTCAAATACAAACTTATCAAAAGTCAAATTTAATTGTAGCAATAAAATGATATTGATCCCATTATAATAAGGAAATAAAAGTAAACGGTTAATATATTATTGATTTATAATTTTTTTTTAATTTATTTATGAAATTGTATATGATGTATACTAATAACGAAAGTCATCATCTCATGTAAATCTTATATCAGTCAATTTTTATATTTCCTTAATGATATAAATCAATTGACAATTTTTTTGTTTGTCCACCATATAATTAATCAATTGGCGCAATAATATTTTAGGCAGTTACATACATGCTCTTTATAAGCAGAGCACCTCTCATAGATCACTACAAATTCAAGCCTTATAGTGTTTAATGCCCGTTTATGTGTCATTATTTTGAAAAAATATTCTTTTTTTATTAAAAATTTGTTTTTATATTTTTTGATATGTTTGTGTAAAACCTTTTGGCAGAATCACTATATATATATATATATAAAACAATTAAACAAACAAAAGGATAAACCAATTGATTAAATATTGAGCCTTGCTTAGGGGTCACTACAGTAGTGCAGCCACAATAGTGCAAATGTATATAAAAATAATTTCTTAAGATACTTAAATATTATCCATAGACAATCTCAAACACAGTGACACACACTATATCTTAGGAGATAATTAAATATGAATGAATAATCATCTTACTTATCACATTCCCCTTATAACTTAATCAATAGCACAAAACTCTCGAGCCACTAATCACTTCTTCAAGCCCTACTTCTCTAAGTTTTCTTGCCTATAAGATTTCTCTAATGCATGACACTCATCCAAAGTGAAAATTTCAAAACAAAAGGATAAGAAACATATCTCTAATCATAAACTAGGCTGATCAAATTGAAAATGAAAAATAAAGACAATTAAAAAGGGTAAAAACTCACTTAAATAATATAGCATTTTATATAATAGCATACGAGTATTACACTATAATAGAATTTTATTTTTTTTCTTGTACAATTAGACATTATATTGTAAGATGTTATACCGGCTATTTAACATTATACTATTAGGTGTGCCAAGGTTATGAGTAAATAATTGTGAATGAATCTAGAATAGACAATTTTTTTATCAAAACATTTTTAATTTGATATCAATTTGATTTTAAACAAAATTTTTGAAATCAATTTAGGCTAATTTTTTTTTATTTTCACATTAATTAATTTGATTATAATAAAAGTTTTGGCTCCAATTTAGTCCTAATATTTTTAATTTTGATATCAATCAAGACATAATATTTATTTTTGCATCAATTTAGTCATTTCATTAAAGTAAAGATCCAACAAAATAACCAAATTGATATCATAATTTAAAATATTTAGGATAAAATTGATGTTAAAAAAATTTGCTAGTACCAAATTAATGTTTATTTAATTAAAATTTTAGGACAAAAAATGTTATTTACTCATGAATCTATTTACTCGGTAGGAAAAAAAAAGTAGATGAGTTGAAATATATAAATAAGAAATTGAAAACTAAAAAGGAAATAATTTATAAGAAATTTAAAATATTACATTAAAAATTATGACATAGAAAAGAGTTCATTTTCACTCATTGACAATATAAAATAATTTTACTTTATCAAACAATAGAATTTTAAAAATATCAAATCATGCTAGATAATTATTCACTATATAACTTCTAACATAATTTGATAAAAAAAATTTAATTTCTATTATTTGATAATATAAAA
Organism: Dalbergia oliveri; assembly: GCA_030441495.1. Lineage (NCBI taxonomy): Eukaryota > Viridiplantae > Streptophyta > Magnoliopsida > Fabales > Fabaceae > Dalbergia > Dalbergia oliveri. The sequence continues at coordinate 33,772,119 of JAMLFY010000001.1, read as the reverse complement.
AAAGTTTTAATTTATAAAATTCAACAGTTCGGTACTTTGTAGCTAAAAATGAGCTATATGTCTAACTAATCTAAGTTTTTGAAATCTATCAAATCAAATATCAAATTGTAACTATTAATTACACAATAGGTATTAGTATTCTATGGTCACCAAAGCAAAAACCTATAAAAAATTAGAAGTCTGGAAAAAAAATATAAAAGAAGTAACTAGTTATGATACCTAACACATATACGGAGATGGATTTTAAAACTTCATAACTCTTTGAAGTTTACCTATTTAGAACGTAGCAAGATTACAGTCCCAACACAACATCAATAAACACGCGAATCAAACAATCAATAGTGCTATATCCGTGGTGGTCCTGTGGCCCCGAGGCCCAGATAAATGCCGCCTTAAGTGGGGTACTCCTTGGAATTCTGGAGTCTTATGAAGTGAAAACAAAAAACTAAACAAAACTTCCTACACCCTGTCAAAAGTAGGGGGTTCGCAGAGCACCAAACCATAAGGGGCTCATGCTAAAAGTCACCGTTGATGCAAATGACATATTCCCAAGTTGTCAAGCAAGTTGCACCTTGGGCCTACCTGAAAGTGATTGCAAATGACGTAGCCACGCTAATTTCCTCCTCATGTTGACCTCTTGAGATTCCCTTGGATGCGTGATACAAATTACAATGCTCCGCAGCTCTGCGGCTACCAATTATTAAATTTTACACATTGTTTTTGTTGTATTTTTTTAATTTTTTGAAATGCAAGCTAGAGAATTTTAGAGTTAAATATATTTTTATTTATAAAAAAATAAGTAGATTTTAATTTGGTCTTTAAAAAATAAATTTTGGGTTCAATCTAAATATGGAGCTAGTTAATAAAAAATCAAGTCATTTGATTTTACATGAGAGTCAATGTAGACAAGTAAAATGAGTTGTTTGCATATGTCCAATGGATTAGTAGGTGAAGGTCTTACACATATAATTATGGTATATCACTTAGAATTATTGACTAACATATATAGTTTTAAATAAGGTGATCTTTCATTAGTTAACTTAATATTTAATAGTGATAAACTAAAGATAAAAATTTAAAGAAAATTGTTTTAAAAAATATTTATACCGAAACTTCTCAAACATAAATTCGCTTATCATATTGCTATGTTGCTCTAATTTATTCATTGTTATTCCATTAGTTTTGTGCGTAAGTATTGTTTCTTTAACCAGTCATTTTTATATTTAATAAAAAAAATACTGAGTGCTTTACAAATAAAAATCATCCACAAATCTGACGTGATAAATTGTTGATAAATCAAAGAAATGCCTTACTTCAAAAAGCACATGGGAATTAATTTATCGATAAAATAATTAGAGTTAAATACATTTTATCTCATAAATTTTAGGTCATATATAATTTATACATTAATTTTTTAGAATGTGTATAGAGATATCTTGAATTTTTCAAATTATGTAAAATATTCCTGCACATAATTTTAACAAATGGTGAATATATAATTTGTGTGCACTTAGCTCTCATTTCTAATTTATACAATCCAACACCTTATATATGAATTCTCATGTGAATTAACCTTCATATTTTTTTGTAATTTGACATTTGCCTATGACTTAAAGTTTTATACTATTTAAAAAGTGATTTTTTACACATTAAAAAGTTTAAGATATTATCATGTATACTTTAAAAAATTAAAATATAAATTATATAACCTAAAATTCAGAAAATAAAATACATTTTAACTCGAATAATTATCTACTTTTGCAGCTCCTGGTCTTGAATGACTCGGCCTCGGTATCAACATTTCTATTGGAAGCGATAATAAGCACCATCACCCTCCAACAGATTCTATAGTCACCACTTCCCGTTAGGTGAGGGAAGGTCAAGCGTACTAACGCATTATTTTTCAATGGTAAAACGATAAACCATTATCAGTAGATCAGAGGTGGCCAAGAGATTCATTTATAGATTTTGAGTTGAAAGAAACATTATCAAAATCAATAAAACTGTTATATTTACTATTATAATTATTTCATTCTTTTTTATCTGTTTTTTAGTTAACTTTCATACACTAATATAAAAAAAAATTATATTATCACTTAATCATATATTTATAAGAATTCATAGATCAAATACTAGAAATTTGGAACACGAGTATATGGAATAAAATCAAACAAGGCTGATCACATACCTCTATGCTCATATTTACTCGTTGAATTGAATTGTGAAAGTGTACACACTTATATACATTATGTACAAAAGAACCCACTCAATTCCTATCTCCTTACTAAAGCCATATTGATGGATCAATGAGCCGTCAAGAGTGGCCAAGACTAGAGTGGGGATCTTGTGCACATAGTATGAATTTATAGTAAAGTCTTGTCCATTAAAAATCTAGGCCACATTGGGCCTCTATCATAATCCAGTACACTCATTGTTAGACCAAAGCCTAATAATATATGGTGGCTTCCAAAACCCACAACGGATAACATATTAACTTCATGGATTTATAGGAAATATCAGACATATCCATTCAAACCATTTTATAAAATTAAAATCTCACAAATCAATAGAAGCTCAAACTAATAAAAAAACCATAACATTCTTCCACTTGGACAATATTGATTGTGTTTTTGTTCAATTTAGAAAGCATGTTTGGAAATTATTCCCAGGTTGAACAACTGTGGCCACAAATTACACCCGAAACAATTTAACATAAATCAAATCACTCTGGTCAACACGACACTAGTTAAGAACCATAGGCGAATGATAGACTTAAAAAGTCTAGTTCCCCTATGACCACATAACCAATAACCATGTTAATTGTAATACCTCGAGTACACGTGCCCTTAAACAAGTTCCATACGGCCTTAAGGTCTCCCGGGACCTACCCTTATGGACCGGGAAGGACCTGGATATGCGTAGGACCCTTAACACAGAGAGTGTTTCTTAACACCACTATAGCGGTCAGGATTGCTATAGTGGTGGAAAGAGCAAGGACACGATCCTTGCCTTATTGGTGTCCTTGGTGACGCTATAGCGGTTAGTGCATGGAAAAAGGGGATTATTAGGTACTTTGTCAACCGCTATAGCGGTCGTATGTTGGCAAGAAAGGGGTTCTGACACCCCTGCGCCATAGCGGTCATAAACTGCTATAGCGGTGCCCTTCGAGTCATGAACAATGTAAAATAATGCCGTTTGGTTTAATGAGACCCCTACCCCTTTGTATACCCCAAACTTGGCTTTCCTCCTCCAATCCAAAACCCCTAGCTCGCCAACACCCTTCCCATCACTTCTCACTCAATCCAGCCTTAATCCTTCTCCTCCAAGATCAAAGGTGAGGGATTGTTGTTAGTTTATGTTATATTTCTCCATCTTCTTCCTCCCTAAGTTGCGGGTATCATTGTTTCTCTTTGTTGTCAAGTAAGGGTGCTCTCCCAATATTGTTAGAGTTATTTTAGAGTTATCTAGATATTAATAGAGATTGATCATGAGTCTATGTTGCTCTATGACAGTTGTTGGTGTCATTCCAAGCTCTCAAGGTCAAGTTGGTGGTGCCCACATACTCCAGCTCCAAACGATGAGTGAATTCAAACTCAAAACCTTAGTTTCATCATTATAACTATGTTTTATGTACTCTGTTTGTTATATATATGAAGTTGGAGATGAGATTATGTATAGACTATGATTTTGCAAGTTATGGTAAAGATCATAATTTATGATAATAGCATGAAAAATATATTTTAAGAAAACCATGGGGCCATAATTGCTATATTGTATGCTATGAAATATGTTTTACATGTTTGAGAAATGATTTATTAAGAAAATAGGTATTGTAGCAAGTTGCTATTTTATCAAACTTGTTCCTATGAGTTTACGATATTGCTATGATTTTAAGAATTTAAGATTTCAAGATGTTTTTAGAATATTCAGTTAAGATATTTATATATGTTGGAGAAATGTGAAACAAGAGTATGACCAAGCTTTACAAATAAATATGTTATATGATTTCCAAGTTTTATGATTATGAACCTTAGTGTTTTGAACTATGATATTAGAGTTATCAAGTATATGAAAATATGTTAGCTTAAGATATAAATTTAGAACTCCAGTTTTATGATACTCAGGAATATGAAATTCAGGATGATTCGTAGCAACTGCCAAATACATATTTTGTGGGTTTGAAATCAGAATGCTTGCAAACAGGTGATCCCTTGGGCATGATTTCGCAGTCATAGTTATGACAAAGTCAAATTGTTAGAGTTATATGAGTCCAAAACTTTTAGAGTTTCAAGAGTTTTTGAATGATTTTATATATATCCAGAGATTTTATGATTTCAAGAGTAGAAGTAAATATATGATAAAGTTTTAAACCCAGAGAAGAGCCACTACAAGAAATGGGCAAGTAACCATGCCATTACCGACGGATAGGATTTATACGACGGGTGTACTTACCCAATACAGGCATGGTTTCTAGGCCGTCGATGAATATTACTGACGGTAGCAAAAAACCCATCGGTATTTTTGGACGCATGTACCAACGGGTAATAAAATATTTAGCCGTCGGTATAATTAGATAAAAGACATCACCATGGCCGTCAAGACGTAATTATACCGACGATTTATTTAATTTTATCGATGGAAATTGAAATAAATAAAATAATTTTTTTAAATCTTTTACCAACGGGTTTATTGATGGTAGTTTGAATTGTGAAAAACAATTTATTTTAAAAATATTACTTATTACGATCATACCGTCGAAAAAAAATAATTTTTTTAAAATTTCATTATTTAACTATGAAGTGATTGGTAATTTATTATTTATTTATTTATATAATAACCTAATTATCTATTAAATTGAAATTAAATAAGAAAATAATAAAATGAATAAATTAAACTGATTAAATAAAATAATAAATCATGACAATAAAATATGTACAAATTACAATAAATTAAAAAATATCTAGAATGAAAAAAAATGAAGCTAGATAAAAACTAACTAAACTCCTAGGCGTCGATCGCAGACGGCATCATCATCTGAACCATCGTCGCCATCCACGCCATCCAATCTGTGTGGCCTGAAAATGGAGGGGAGTGGATGAGAGAGCATCTTGCTAGAATCGAGGATCCGAAGCCTGCATGTCCTAGAAGAAGGTCATCACATCTGGTGATCTTTGCTGCATCTTGGAAAGATAGCCTTTTCTTGTTTTGCTTTCTCCTGTACTGTCGCTCCAAGGAGAGCTTAAGCTCTCGGATCTCTACTCCCCTCTTCTTCACCCTCCTGTTGCTCCTGCCCTGCTATCAAATGTGCCTGCTACTGAGTTCCTAGTTGAGGGCATGCACATGCTCCCTCAAGGCATCATCCTTAGTAGCTGACCTAGTGGCGATGATGAGGATCTACTCTCAGGGTAGTACCTCATCCCATATATGCAATCTTTGTAAGGGCTGCCAACCATCTGGGCCCAGACATCCTCTTTGTTTGGAGGAGGAGAAATGTCGCATTAGGCCAAGCCTCGCCCTGGGTCTAGTACTGGGTCTGCTTCCCTAGAGGTCTGTAAACTAGTGCTGCAAAGGAAAAAAGATAAAACACATTGTAAGTAATAATTATGATATAAATGAAAATAATATTAAAAATTAAGTAAAGATATGTTTAAATTCAAACTTATATAGGTTGCCTCGAAGCGAGAGTCTCCCAGGCTTTGCAGACCCCTTGCTCACCGTTTCTGTGTGGTCTCTAGAAATAACTCACTATGTGTTGGAGGGCGGCTTAAGTCCCCGCCTGCACAAATAAGCACAATAAAGTCATAAAAATATAGTATTTGCCACAATTCAAATATAGAAATTGTTATTATAAAATGTAGAAAGGTTAAAAAATTACCAAATGCTTCCTAATCCCCTCTTAGGTGCTTGACCCACCCATGTACAATGACACACCTTTCTGGAGGCTTGATTTGTCTTTCCCTTATTCGACCTATCCTTGAAGGTTGGGTCATTGGCCCAGTGCGCTTAGCCACGAGCTATTCATGTGTCCCTTACGGACATCATGAATCATATCCCGCATTCGCTTGGAGGACCTAATCCTCCAAGCCCTCTTAACTGTGGGCTCATGCTCGGGCTGAATGTAGAAGGTTTTTTGCATATATAAATTCACAGCACATAAGTGATTATATATAAGCTAATAATAAAATAATATAAACATATATTTTAACAAAAGTGAATAAATCATAGAATTACCTTCCACTCCTTCCACCATGACTCCTTAACATCTACAGGATGTCAGTCCATGTGGGTCATGGATGGTTATACCGACTCTATATAACCTCCGTGATCCTATGATAAGCGTCGCAAATGGATAAAAACTATTACATATATAAAATAAATAAATAAATAAACAATCAACATATTTTAAATATCATAAATAATGTAAAATTAGAATGTAAAAAAAACATGTTTCAACTTACATATCTTTACCGTCCAGCCTATCTATCTAGAATTCTACCATCGGGACTAAATGGCTTGCCACTAGGCCAGGGGCCTCCATCCGTCCCGTGCTTGTGGCCCAATCGAGAAAGGAGGAGTCTGAAGATATGAGGCTAGGAGTAAGGGCAGTGGTAGGGCTAGGGAAAGTCACTCATGTGAGTGGGCTGTGAGTGTGAATACGAGGGAGGTGGGGCAGCATACCCAAGAGTGGGCATCATTGTGAAGGCTATGGTGCTGATGGTAGGGATTGATGTGGAGGTAGTGGAAGGGAGATGGTGGGAGGGGTGGCGGAGGTGGTGGGAGGGGTGATGGGTAAATCGACCTTCCGAGATTAATCTCTACCTCTACCAGGAAATTAAAAAGTCCACAAAAAGTATTAATTAAATCAGGAAATTTCAAATAATTTCATAATAATATTGTATATACAATTGAACACCGTAGTTAATCTAAAAGTGCATGGATGTTTTTATCATCACTCTGTTGTTAATCACTAGCTGAAATCATCACTACTATCACTTATTTTATTTTCGTGAATTCTGATTGGGTAGTTACTTGTGCATTCAATTGTCAACTTTCCTAGTTGTCAAGCGGAAAAGGGTTTCAAGATTGTCTACATCGATTATTGCCCTTGAAGGGGATGGATTGTCCATTTGATAAGCATCTTCGAGTATCCTTTTTCTATTTCAATCCTACTTCTTGGTTTTATCTTGTTTATAACCCTCCACTGTGACCTATTTTTCCCAAGATAAGACATATAATATACTTGTCTAGTATTTTGGGCTATAATAAATAGATCATAACTTCTATATCTTCTGGTGTGATTGATTTCAATGATTTTGTAATTGTTGTGTTATCATGTCCTAGTAAGTCGAGTAGGATCATACAATTCACATTTGAATAGTACACATTTATTTCTGGGATCACCCACGTACTCAAACTCAAGAATTTCCTTAACGACACTATACCAATCACATTCTCCATCCCTAGTATCACCTTTAGCACAAACACCAGTATTGTCGATTTTTTCCCTACACCCCAATGAGCTTGTGAAACTTATACCCATTAACATAGTACATGGGACAAATTACAACTTTATTTTTGTTATGAACCTACATACATGAAACTAATTTATGTCAACCTAACTTGTATCAAACAAAATTAATAGATAAGAATATATTGAGTTATATAATCTTAAACAAGTGGACTTATATGTAATCTAAACCAATCCGTAAATTATTTAAGAGAATCTTGACCGTCAGTTGCTCAAAGTATCTATTGTTGAAAATATATTTTATGTTATTTTAAAGATGCATCAAACACCATCTCTTGATGTCTAAAGGTTATCTTCCACAACACATTACCCACGTCGTCCTGAGTTATATGGATTCCACCAGAACTACTTCCAATTTGAAACATACCCACTTGATTCCATGCATTAGCTACCTCCCCATGCTCAGTCCAAACCCAAAAGTCAAGCATGAATCTTCACTTGTACAAATAAACCCTTATTGTATCATCATCCAAATACTTCCTACATTTGCACCTAGTACATGGACACCTAACTTTTGCTTCATTAATAAACTGTTGTGTTTTACATGTCACACTCATAAATTCTTCAACACCACTATAAAATTCGTTTAATCCTTTCTCTATTAGGATGCAATCTATTGTACATCCATGATCGATTTGAAGGTAATATTGCGCTTGTGATTAATCCTAGACCCTACAATTTTGTAAAGATTTCAAGTTATTACTTTCAAATACAAATTCAATTGCTATTTAAATTTTTAGTACAACTACTTTTAATTTATTCCTTCAACAAATATTTGAAAAAATTTTGACAACATCTCCCTTTAAATTAGAAGCTTCCGTCATTAGAAATTTCTTTTAATTGGTCTTTAAAACACATGCAATTGGTCTTTAAGTTTTATTTATATTATTACTTTCAAACAAATCCAATTGGCTTTTAAGTTTTGTTGATACAATAATTACTTTTATTTAATCTTTTCCTAAAAAAATTTAGGAAAATTTTGACCATCTTTCCTTAAATTAGGAGCTTCCGTCGCTATATTTATTGTACTTGGTCTTTAAAGCACATGCAATTGATCTTTAAGTTTTATTTAAATTATTATTTTTAAACATATTCAATTGACTTTTAAGTTTTTTATAATATAGTTACTTTTATTTAATCTATTATTCATAATAAAAATTTTCATAAAATTTCACACATTTCCCCTCAAATTAGGAGCTTCCGTCAGATATTTCTTTTTATTAACCTTTAAAACACAATTAATTGGTCTTAAGTTTTATTTAAATTATTATTTTTTAGAAAATTTAATTGGCTTTTAAGTCTTTTTTAATATAGTTACTTTTATTTAATCTATTATTCATAGAAAAAAAGTTAACAAAATTCGATAACATCTCTCCTTAAATTAGGAGTTTCCGTCGTTAGATATTTATTTTACTTGGTCTTTAAAACACATTCAATTAGTCTTTAAGTTTTATTTAAATTATTATTTTTAAACAAATTCAACTGGCTTTCAAGTTTTTCTAAACATAGTTACTTTTATTTAATCTATTATTCCTACAAAAAAAAAAAAATTTAACAAAATTTCAATAGCATATCCCCTTAAATTAGGAGCTTCCATCGTTAGATATTTTAGTCAATTCAACAATTATAGATATTATTATAAATATTAACAACAGAATAGATATAGTGAAATAGTTACATTTTAATAATTACATAAAAGTCACATAATCCTAAAAATCACTCTATTACGCATGCTTTATAACTCCACAACATGCATCCTGTAATCTCCGCAAATACAAAGAATCCCAGCAAACAATGTAAACAAGTCGGAGAAGGACCTCTACGCCCTTCCCCTAGTCATGTAATCTCCATTTTCTACAACTTTATCCTAGAAAACATAAGTCTCTATGTATCCTACATAAATATTAAACCATTAAATGATATAAATAATAAGGATTTAATTACTAACCTCTATAGCAATAAAAAAATATAAAATGTGGGAAAGCTCAAGTCTAACCAAATCCAATAAAATCCAATATGATAAATTTAAATCAACACACTTATATACATGGAAAATATAAAATAACATAAAGAATAAGAATGGTAAACCGATCCCAAAATCAATAATCGTTGTCACCCTTAATCAAAACTCCTACATTAACAAAGTAACAACAATAATTACTTCTCAATGCAACAAAACACAACACTATGAGCACCCATAAATGAACAAAAAAGGAAACCAAATAAAAAAATAAATGGATTAAAATGCTCACCAAAGCTCCTAGATCGTGGCCTCCGTTCTCAAATGAAACTCCCGCATGGCATCGAAAAAGGCGGCGACTCATGGCGAACGTTTAGAGAGAGAGTACATGGAGTGAGGAGGAAGAAGACTAGCGGGGCATATATGCGTGTTATGCAGGATATTCGACGTGTAACCAATTAATGAAACAATGCATTTCAATTATTATTTGTTACCGATGGGTATACCAACGAGAGTGCATAATACCAAAGGTTGGGCGGCAACTTATGAAATTTTAAACCCCCATCGGTAATAAGTAATAATTAATAATTTTAAAAATAAATATCTTGGTTAACTTGTCGTAATATGAAATAAAAGTACTTTAAATTAAATAATATAATTAACCCGTCGATTAACCAATCGTAATATTTAATAAAAATAATTTAGAAAATATTATTAAACACACGATGATTGATTTTAATAAAAAAATCATAATGTTAAATATCCTGTAGGTAAACCCGTCTATAATATTTAATAAAAAAATAAAAAAATACTATTAAATACTCGTCGGTTAATTTTAACCAAAAAAAATCAAAGATAAAATAAAAAATAACCGTTGGTACACGTCCAACACTATGCACGCCAAGTGGTACGGGTTTGCTCTAGCATTTATCGACGGGTGTGTGATGTGCACCACAATTATTTCCAAAAATGCTCCTACCCACCAAGATGTCGTCGATAATTTTCGACGATTTCATGCCCATTGGTATCCCGTCTTTTTGTTAGTGAGCTCAAAACAGAGTCTTAGAGGAACAATTAGTTTTTATGATTTAGAGACTAACGGTAGTATAAAGAAAACAATAATAATTAACGGCAAATTCGATCATTAACCTTGGTACCAAGTTATCCTTAGGGGCAATCTCATAGAGTAGAGATGGAACTTAATTAGGTGTTCTATTTAGGTTCTTGAGGGATCACAGAGTAGATAATTTGTTATGCATGGCTGACATGCATAATTATATATATATATATATATATATATATATATATATATATATATATATATATATATATTATCATGCAATACACAACCAAAGATTCTTGTTTCTCTAATAGAGTATTGTTATTTATGTTTCAAAGATTATTGATTTCAGAGCTATTATGTATGTGTGTGTAAAATGATTTCAGGATAGACTGTGGATATAGAGATACTTGTTTATGAATTTATGGAATGAAAAGTGTTTTTACTAGAATATATGCATTTAAATATAAAATGTTTTTTAGTTTGCGCGCACACACACACACACACATATTGTATGGTTATTGTTGTCTCATGTGGGTGATGGATGAGAACTCACTCATTGAGTCCATTGACTCATCCCTCTCCCTTCCTCCTCATAGATGCAGGTAGGATGTTGCTCACCTCCTGTCTGTAGTGTTCCTAGTGGTGAGCCTTATTTTGAAGTAAGGCTTAGTTTAGGTTCATGTTAGAGTAGAGTGCTTCAGTAGATGTGAGGAGATCCAAGCCATACATGTATTTTCATATTATGTATTAAATTTCAAAGTTAGAAATATCTATGTATATGTTTACAGATTTCAAGAATGGATTTAAAATTGTAGATTTTGATTAGAATTATGTAACAAACTAGAGATGAATTTACAATTCAATTCAAGTGTTAAGTTGATTTTCAGAGTATGACTAAAATGTTTTTAGAGCTTTGTATATCAAAGAATTTTAGTTTTATGTTTCCAGAATATCAAGTTTTGAATAAAGAATTAGATGAAGTTATTTTTTCATAATGAAAAATATATTATTTTATACATATAGAGAGATTAGAGGTCATTAAAGCTACGTGGAGATGAAATTCCTAACGTGTCGGTCACGTTCCTATGTTAAGTCGTGACATTAACAGTGATAAATTGATATGAAACTTATCAATGATTTTTCTCAAGACAGCAAGTAGACCATCAAGTGAGCAAGAAACCAACAAGAAAGTATCAATAGAAAAAGAGACATAAATGAATAGAAACAAGAAATTCAACAAAGATCAAGAGCAATGAAAGGAATATCTTTGAACTCAGATTTCACAAAGAAAGAATATTGAGTCCTTTTAATTCACCAATCCTTTTTTTTCTTTTGAATTTGCCCAGCAATTTCTTTTTTTTTGTTTTTTTAATTTGCTCCAATTTTTTTTAATCTGGCTAGCAATTTCCTTTTTTATTTTTGAATTGATAAGGAAAAACACAAACCTGAAAATCAAGGAGCCAAAGCTCTAGATACCAAATGATATGAAACTTGAAAACGGATCGCCTTGAAATTCAATTTTAGGGAAGGAGATTGACACCACACTCAAGAAAGACGAGAAGGTGAGTGATAAGTCATGAAGGTTTTGATTGCCACAAATTGTCTTGATAAGATCAGATTTAGTTCTTTGCCCAAGAACTCAAGGGAAGCTCTAGCAATAGAGAAAACTCAGATTTCATTCAAATTCAACTTGTGTTTGCATTACAAGGGTTATCCCATTTATTGGCTTAGCGGATGCTAAACATTAAACCTTCACTACACTTCCCATGAAGCATTTAATATCCACCAAGACTGCACTAAGTATTAATTCTGCACTACTATCATGCATTCATGCATGTTACATTTATTTTCCACTAGTGTAGCCATAAGAGCCCACTAATCCTAATAATAACTTAGTAACTCTCAAAAGACATTAAAAACCCAATTCAGAAAAAAAAAATCACACAAAAAGACATATGAAAATACAAAGAAAATAATAAAAATTGGACTTATTTATTTTCCACTAAGGCCCAATATTCTTAACCTACTAAGTTGGTCACTTGTAGCCCATGAATGCATCTTTAATCATGGAGATTGGGCCTTCACAATTATGTCTTCATATGGGCTCAATTTCACTTCAAGTTGAAGGAATGTGATCCATTTGGTTGCTGCCTCCATTGTGATTGATCCTACTTTTTCTCAGCTCATTATTAAGCCTCCCAAAGCTTGCTTCATTCTCTTAGTCTTGGACCTTGTCATGGGTCCTCCAATTCCCTTCAAT